>OMLM01008078.1:9340-28568 GCA_900302695.1 Helostoma temminkii
CCCCCCCCCCCCCCCCACACACACACACACACACACACACACACACACACACACACACACACACACACACGCCCACCCCCCACCTCCACAACCCAAAGGAACGTGAACCTTGTGTAGAGGAAGGGAGCTGGAGCTGGCTCGGGGTCAGGTTGCAGGACTTGTGCTACATTTGCAAACTGGGGAAATATATTTAGCCCTGGTTGGACAGAAACAGGGACGTGAACACACTGAGACCCAGAAGGAGGCTTGGTATGCAGCCGTCAGCCATTCAATGCCCCAGCTGACGTGGGAGAAGGCTGGGGCAGTGCCCAGGGAAATCCCCACCCTCTTCTCTCCCTCACTGTTTCATTCCTCTCGGCCTCTGTCCTGATCTCATTCTTCCTAACCATTCTATCTGTCTCTTTGTCTGTGTGTCTACCTACCGGAAACAGGTATTAGACAAGTGATTAATATGCATATGAGGGGTGTTTGAAAAAAGGGGGAGTCATTGGTTCAGTACAACGGCAATGAATTGAGGACATGAAGCGTAATGATTGGGGCTGTAACACTTTGAAGCAAATGGAGATTGAGTACTTACGCCTTTGAAGTCTCCTGAATAGTTACTGCTCAAAACCCTTTGTCTACCATCTACATTTTAAATATCATCCAGAAATCTTTATCTGTTAACATTTAATTGTATATGTCACGATGAATTATTGTGTTACCTGTAAAAATGTTCAGAAAATAGTTTGCAGTACAGAATAGGGACTGTCTAACGGAGGGAGGTCTGAAAGCACATAGGTGTGGTTGGAGGGGTGGTGGCAGTGGTTGAATGTCTCCACTAGAGGGCAACCTCTAACACAATGAAGGGGGTTTCTCCATGGTTACAGACCTGACTGCTGCTTCCTCTCTTGTGTTAGTAGCTGATGACAACACAGTCAGCTGTGGAAGGTGAAAAAAATGGAGAGCTGTTAACAGACCCACCAGCTGGTTCGTCATGCACCCAGACACAGCAGGAACTGGGGCTCTGCTGGCATTCATACACCAGGAGGGACGGGATGGCTGCTTGTGTCTCTGTAGCATTTTAGCCCTTGAAACCTGACACAGATGGCAACCAAACCAAGACATAATAATGGAAAGAAACTAATGGATCTTGGTATTCTTGTGACTGAAACCAGCCAGTTTTTGGGTAACCAACACTTTCTGAAATGCTTCTTTCACCACACGGTTTTGGATGTGAGAAAAAAGATAACCGTTTTACCAAAGCTGGAAAATGTTCACACCTCTAAATATGCTTGTTATTTTTTACAATTATTAGAGAGATTACAGTAAATAAATAACAGGAAATGTGAGCAAAGAGAGATGGGCAACAAACCTACCGATTTGAATCTGGTATAAGAAATGCAACATGCAGGACTGCTGCACAGCCTGCAAATGATGGCAGCATTGTCTGCCATATACAAGTTACAGTACAATTTGCACAGTCTCTTGTTTGCTCATACATGTGTTGAAAAAAAAAGTTTGTGGTGTTTGATTGCAATATGCAATGTATGCTAGTGCTGACATGAGAATCAGTCCTCTTTGCTCTGCTCAGCCCTCCCTCTTCCTGCTCTGCTACGCTCCAGTGCTTTATCCAGTGCTTCATGTAGTTACTGTTATCAAATTAAAATGAGAATCCTCCAAAACCTACTAATCAAAGAGACATTTCTTAGCTAGGCAAGCCTCACTCCCAGTCTTTTGGTGGGAAAACTATTTGCACTATTGGTACCACTGTTCAGTCAGTCTCAGTCAAAGCACCTCTCCAAGTTAAGATTTTTTTAAAATAAATAAATAAAAGTTTGAAAAAAAGTTAAATACTGAGCATGCGTCACTCTTCTTAAACATAAATGTGTTGAATAATAATAAATAATAAATACATCACAAGAGGCGTCAACAATTTTTTGAAGAAACTTGTTGGTGACAGTTTTGTTTTAGTCAATCTAAACTATTTCATTGTGGACGTGCAGGTATAGGTTGTCTTTGTGTCTTGAAGGACCCTCTTTGTGGGCCACATGTTTCACAGGACCCAATAGCTGAACTGGGATACAGCTGTAATATAGTAACCTTGACAACCTGTCTAATTTGATAGTACATTGTGTATGAGAGTGTGTGTGTGTGTGTTTTCTGCGTTCATGACATGATGGCTCCAATATGGTGAATGTACATTTTGAAGTACACATGAGTTCATTTCAGTGACATCATCAAACAATCCTGAAACAACAGCAGACATGTTTTACAGACAGTCGATGCCTATCGACGCACACCTGAAGAAGTTGACACACAAACGGAGGCCGCACCCACACGCAAACACAAACCCATCTAAACATCCTCTCCTTCGTCTCTCCATCCCACTGTGCATGCACACAGAGGGAGATTCAGTTGCCTGGTTGCCATGGAAACCGGCCCGAATGTATCAGCCAGCTCTACCGTCGGCTGATTGTGGCTCTCGTGTATTTGTGTGTCTGTGTATGTGTGTGTGAGTTTGCACATGCGTAGGTGTGTGTGAGACTGTAAAACCTATACATGGCTCAGCTTCGAGTTGTTCAGAGGGAGGCTAAAATAGGCTATATGTACCTATAGGCTGCTTTTTCTGTATGTAAATGCTTGTGTTGTTCGCCTGTGTGGAGACATTCATACTTCATACATTTAATCGCCGATTTAATTTTTGGACTATGTGCAGTATTTCAACTGTTCCTTCCACTGTTGTAAGTAAAATGCTGTGAAACAGCAGGAGGCACAGGAGGACATTTATCTCAGGAAGCATTAAATCATACAGGTAATGAGTTCCTTATCCAGTGTGAGCACTTATGAATCCTGCCTAACCCGCAGGCTCGGTGCACATGGTCCTCCACCACCTCGAGTTGCAAAGTTAATGAAGGACAAGGCAGTGGGAAGGGTGATGTGTGCAGGCGAGGATGCAGCTAACCTTTAGAAACCACAGGAGAGTTCAGCTCCCTGTGTTCACCACCACTGTGTTTTTCATTTTTTCTAAAGCAACACCAGCACTGAACAGGTAAATGTCATTCAGCACAGGGTAAATCATTTCCTCTCACAAATGAAGAGGTCAGATGGAAAAGGAGGACTCATTTAGCTGTGACACACTGTGCCTTTGAGAAATGCCATGTCCAGACAGGAACTGCTCTGCAGGTCGTGAGCATGTGATGCCATAAACCCTAAACTCCCCGAGGAGAGGAGATGTTCCTTTCTGACAAATAGAGGATTCTTGACTCATCCCCAACAAGAAAATGAATCTCTGGTGTCAGGAAACTGGTTTACAAGCTCTTTCTGACAGAGCTAATCAATGTATCTACATGTACAGACAGAGGGTGGGGCTAGGGTCAGAGGGTAGCAGCTGTGGGAGGGAGTGAACACCTGGGGACTGAAAATCACCATCGGTGCCCTGGAGGAATCTCTAAGCTCCATCTCTGTGACAATAAATCTGTGTGTAGCTGCAGTCACAGGAGGTTTACTGTTGTTACCTGCACTGCTATCAAAGCCATTTAAATGTGTGAGCTACAGTGCAGTATGTTAGCTGCTGTGATACACACAGGTGATGAGAGAAGGATGCTCCATATTCAAAGACAAGAAAATAAAGGGTTTTAGGTTTTAGTTGTCACCGTGCAATTGAACTGCATCGTAGCAGATAAACTGAGATGAAACTTGACTTGGTAATAACAGAGAAAATACAGTCTCTAACAGGGCAAGTTAAACCCCTTTAACTCTGCAGTATAACGAATGTCCTCTATAAAATATTATAACTTACAATCTCCTCTGTCATGCATTATGTCTCATATTCATTTGATGAATGTTATTTTCTGTAGGAATTTGATTTACTTGTTTCTTTGAGCCAAAAAAGTAATCAACATTTTTTGAACATCATTTTATTAGCTGATACATTAGACTGACTAATAATTTCAGCCCAGGTGCCATGTTTCCCTTCATATTGTATGCAGAAACTGTAATTGGATTTAACAAAAAACAAATTACTAACTGTCATAAGACTATGATGAAGAGGCACTGAACTCTCCGTAGTCAGGCCTTACTTTGACTTCATTAAACTTTTATGACTGTTCATTACATAAGACGAGAGGAAGGTCTAGTACACAGCTTAGCGGTCTGGAGGAGAGATTAAGTGTGAAACGTTACCTGTCGGACAAAGCTGTTAGAGGTGGTGTCAGAAGAGGTGCTTCCATCTGAGCGCTTAAATCGACTCTTCCTCTTGGCGTACTTTCCCTGAAACCAGAGAGGTTGACGGTCAGGGTGGAGGAGGATTTGTAAAGGAAAGAAAAAAAGAGAAGAATGAAATTTAATGGTGCAGCTTCATATTAACTTAATTGTTTTGACATGTTTCTTAGATAAGATGCATTAACGTTTGTCCTAGCATTGATAAAAACATCTGAATGTGATCAGAAATTCAGATAGAGCTGTAGATAAAGCTGCGTGAGTCCCAGCCTGCAGAGGAAGTCAACATGAGTAAATGTGTCTAGTGTGTCCATGAATCTATGAACAGCGTTCATTACTTGTCATTTTTCATGTGCTGATGTAAACTGGGACCTTGTAATCTGATTGGCAAATCCCTGGCAAATGTCCCATCCGGGTTGGGCAGAGGCCACACACTGCATTATAAGCCCACGTTGCCATGGTTACACAATACTGACTAATTACATTTGTCTACAATCAGGACACAGGCTGTGTTGTTCAACATGAAAACAAAAAAACCTAATATGCCAACACCCAAACACGTAGTGGTGTATTCATGCTCCCAAGTCAAGTCTAGTATGAGAGGTATAACTCCGTGGTACAGCTTCTGTCTGCAGAGCAAGAGGTCTCAGTTTATATCTGGATGCCATCTAGTTTTCTGACACATTTTATGGCATTATGTTTATTTTGGAAAAACATGAAAGTAGCACTAAATATTTTTATTTGCATGTATTTGTATTGTATTATTAATTCTTAAATGACACTTAGCTCCAATACTGACACAGAGATGTCTTTTATGCAGAAAGTATAGTTATTCACAGTTTCTCACATACAAATACACGGCTTACAGCAAACCAACACATATTCACCAGTATAAACACGACTTTCTGCTGCCTCAGACATATCAGCACTATCTGTCTGAATATCTAATGGCTGTTCGCGGATCATAAGGAGGGATTCAGAGACAGGTGAACACTCAGCTAACAGTGATCCTTCCTCTACTCAGTATTTTGTTATCACTGTCACATTGTGTACGACAGTTTAGACCGCTGTCCTGTCTGCCTTTAAACAAACACGACCTGTTACACCAGCGCCAACTGGTTTGAACACAGAAGCACCGTGTAGCCGAGAGGCTCCCAGTGTTAACAGATAGAAGAAAAACACATCTGTTACACACTCCTCTCCAATAACACAGCTCAGGAATCCATTTGAATTTATTTTAAGCCTTCTGAAGAGCAAAAATAATGTATCTAGCCTTTTGTGCTATGCTTGACTTACTGTTGCTGATGGATAAGATGAGCACACAGCAGGATGTTCCACAGCAAACTGACACACCAAGCGAGTTAACACTTAAATGACATGTTACTTATGAACAGTCAATGCCAGTATGCTTACTGGTTTTTAACCTGAGGTGATGATTCATGAGAAAAGATCTATAAAGACTTTAATGCAAAGGACACTGTGCAAAAGTCTTAGGCCACCATTACATTTATTTTTAGCGGTGCTATGATGGACATATATATTTATTTTTCAGTTTTTACATTAAACAACCAGAAAGATGCAAAGTGGTATCTTGGCTGCTGTCCTTCCACAGAGATCATTCCTGATCAAGCTTCTGCAGACTATGGAAGAATCAACTTGGCATCCAGATGAAGATGCCAGATGCTGAGCCATGTGCTTGCTGGACTTCTTCAAGTCTTTTAAAAAAAAGAAAATCATGAGATTTTAACAGGTCTCCGATTCCTATTTTTGTCTATAACCTCTCTATATTGTCACTTTAGCTTAAAGAAGCTTTTAATACTATGTACTTGTTTCATATATTTTGTATTTGAGTTCTAATAAAGAGACAACGAAATAAATAGATCATAATAGCATTTGCCAAAATATAAAGGCGGCCTAATCTACACTGACCACGCTGATTTATCCAACTTAATGTTAGCCATGTCATCTGATCATTGGCTTTTGCGTGTACATCTGGTGCTAGTAATTCTCCTTGTTGGTTTCATGCTATCTTTATGCATAATATTGAGATTTCAATAAAGTCTCGGGTCTTGGAAAGCGAAGCCTTTTTGTTTGTTGTGTTTCTTTAATTTACTTGTCATAGCTGATAAGGGGTGATTTATTATTATACAAGACATATTTTAGGTTTACATATTTTCAGGTCTAAATCTTATATGTGGAAACAACAGTCTCAGTTATACAAAGTTATAGCCTTTTTGCTACTATTACATCAGCTCAACATTGCAGGGGAGGACAAAGAGGGGAATTTACTCTAAGTTATGCTTAAGTTAATACTAAAAGCAGCATCATTTCAGAAGATATTTAATTTGTCCCACTCAGAATGCTAAAGCCTGACATACTCTTCAGAAAATGTGAATTCATTTTAGCAGGACTGTGGGTTTTATCCACCATTTCATTAAATTGAAAGAAGAGGATATCCTAATATTAAGTATATTCAATACTGGTTTAAGACACATGGCAAAATTGTGAATTTCACCAAACTGTGAAGTACTGCATAGAAGTTGTAGTAGTAGTAGTAGTAGTAGTAGTACTGTGTGGACAGCAGGTAGTAATCCATTCTTCTGTGTTGACAGGTTTTGAATACACAGATGTTACTTTAAATAATTATTGATTCATTTACTCTTGCTATTATTACTCTTGCACTATTGCTAAGATCTGAGGCCTTAACGTGATCAAGAGATCAACAGGGATGTTAACGAATCACCAGTCCAGCTATATCGCCTAAACCAAATTATTTGGAAGTGAAACTAACACTGATATTGTCAACAGCGTAGTAAAAAGAAGAATTGTGGATCAAAGTTAAAGAGGAAGTAACTCTGTAAAACTTCAATATTAACACCGGACATTTTAAGCCAAAAGTCTAACATCCACTACTGTTGTCATTTGCATTTAAATGACTGAGATAAAACGATTACACCCTGGATGTGTTTACAACCTGTTAGATAATCTGCCTGGTCACGATGCTTGCCCTGCTGGAGATGTTGGTGTACCCCGGATATCTCAGCAACTAAGCTGCAAATCAACTGTTGCGGACAGATGACCGGACTACAAAAAGACTTCTTCATAAAAACGTTCCCTTTGACACAAGATTTCTTTCAGGATGCGCTGCTGGGGATAGCAGACGCGACTGCTTGTGATGTCTGCTGTCATAAATTCTAAATTTAATATGGTGTCTGTGGGTACAGGCAGGTGTGTGGTCTCTACAATCAGACTCATGATGGGACAAGTTCCTGTCAACCAAGGGCAGGGAAATGCCAAAGGAAGCAGGGAGTGGAGGCTTCCTGTTGGTAAACATCCACTCAGATTAAGAGTATAATTAAAGAGCTTGTTAGTACGGAGCGCTTTAAACTAAGTGGAGGGGAGCGCAAAGGATGGATGGAGGCATCCACAGTAAAACGAAATGTAAACTATATTCCAGCCTTCCAGCCTGCACCTTACACACTGATGTGCAATCTGATGACTATCAACAGACAAAATCTTTAAACTAAGCAAGATGCAGGTGCTGAATTTGAATCACTTCATTTCTTCTTCTGTGGTGCTGGCTGGGTTCAAAACTCAGACCGTCTCCTCCAGGATATTAGAAATGCGGTTCCCTGCTTGTCTCTTCATGGCAGAGTTTTAAATACACATACCAGCATGACCTGCTGCAGCTCTGCGTGAACTTTATATCTAATTGATCAGATGTGTCACTCACAAACACACACGCAAGCACACAAATACACACACACACCAATTCCTCCTGCCTGGCACAACAAGGGGTTCCATCTGTTTCTCACCACAGCCTCACAGCAGATAAAGATCTGATTTCTAAAAACAGACAGGACAAGGTGAGAGCAGGATGAAGATAGTGGGCCATTCGGAGTGGATGGAGAAGAAATTATGAGGGGGAAGAGAGATGAGAAGGAGCTGGGAGGAGTGGGAGTAAAGAGGAGCAAGCACTGGTTGTCTGTGGTGCAGTGTTTTTTTTTTTCCTTCTCCAGAGAGACAATGACTGAGCTCAGCGTGGGTGTGTTTGTTCTAGATATTCTGTTTTGTTTTTTACTCTCTTATCCATTTAAACTGTTGTGACTAAACATGCCCACAACATCATGTCACTTCCTAAAGGCAACAGTCTATTTGTGGTTACAAAAAGATTGACACCGTTGAAAGTTGATGGGTAAAACTGTAAATAAAGGAAAGTTGAATTTCTGTGTGGGGAGTGTGGGAGGTGGAGGCGAGGGGGTGTCATTTTTCTGGAAACTGATGTGAGATCAGATTTATAAAAACTTACCACCAAAACCAAAATGATGCACTTAATTACGGATGGTTTCACACCTGAAAACTCGTTTTCAGCACATTATGTTTGTCGTGTCAATTCAGTAAAAACTAAAAATAAATAAATAAATACATCTATTCTCCAAAAAAGCACTGTAACAATCTCCTTGGTTAACTACTGATTAATTAAACAGAGGCGCGGTTTTCATAAGGATCCAATCAGCAGACAGCATAAAAACGTTACATCATATACCCACGTATGGTTACACACAGGCGACTAAGTAAAACCAACAAAATCAGCTGCGAGGCCAAGGATGAAGCGATACGTCAAAATCCAAAAAACGTGCAACGTATAATAATTTTTCTTCCTCTTAAAAACCTTAATTAAACCAAATGTAGGTTTAAATCACGGAAACAGCGTTTTATACTCCGGAAGGCAATTTAGGCGACTTAATTGCCGAACAACCTGTTAATCTTCAGAAGTGAAACAGCTTTACTGTTATCAAAACGCCTGTCTTGTTTAAGTATACAGAGGTTTTACGCACAGTCGTTTCGTTTCTCTGTCACATTATATGTGCTCTTCTTGCGTTTCTGTCCTTTTCTCTTACCTGTGTGTGTGGATGATGGTCGAACATGTCCATTTGGATCTCCTGGGTTGAGGTCGAAGGCGTCCTGGACATACTACTTTTCTGTACCATTGATTTAACTTTTTTTCAAATCTATTTTCAGTTTCGTGTGTTTACGATGGTGTCGACACACTCATCTTTTTCTGGTCAGGGAGGGTGAAGACGCCGATGTATCTGAGCTGGCTGGTAATATAATGGCAACAGCTGCCTCCCTCCAGCCTATAGCGTTACACACTGGCGCACCAGGCTTTTACACTAGAGTCAAGTCAGCGAAATGACGCCGCTGCACATCCGGTTATTGCTTTCAAATAAAACTACTACAACCGCTGCACCAGATGACCTGCCCTCCACAATCACTCGGCCTAAATACCGTTAAGATGGTTTGAGATGAGGTGGACCAGAGGCAGGAAAAGCAGCCAACAATACTCAACACCTCTGGAAACTAATTAAAATTGTTGGAAAACCATTCCAGGTGACTACCTCATGAGGCAGACTGAGTGTGCAAAGCTGTCTTTAAAGCAAAGGTGATAATAAAAAAAATAAAGAGAAACTACTGAGGAAGGTGTGTCAAACTTTTAACTGTAGTGTATGTTATCACAGTGCGACTACTGGGCTGCAACGTCTAGTGGTTATAACAATGAAAGGGTTATATCAGAATTAAAAATCATAGTACCATACACTACATAAGGCCGCTTTCATTAGACGTGCTTTTATTTTGAAGGCAGTATCCTCCAGCTAGCGGTAGCCTGTGTTTCTGTCCCTGTCTTGACCATGTGTGTGCGCTCAACAGACTCCAGCTGGGAGCAGTGGTCCCCGCCCCGGTGAACAGACCCCACCTTCACTTATCGACTGATGGGAGAACCAGAGATCAGCGATGAGGGAAGCCGGGTGGGGACAGATTGTCAGACCCATGGTCCCCGCCCTGGGATCCAGAGATCTGAAGTCGTGTAGGGCTGTAATGAGGGTGGGAATAGTTCAATTTCACAGTTAGTTTGTTGTAGCAGCAGGGAGGCTCAGTGTCTGAGGTCATGCTTGTGCTAATGTGGCCTTCAGCAAGAACCGAGCTCTACCACTACCACTGCACTATAACTGATGTAAAGCTGACCCAGGAAAAGATGGGAGCTGGGATGGCTACGTGTAGCAGAGCTCTACTGGGGACCCGAAATATGCAAAGAATTATCAATATTTAAAATGCTGATGTCCCAGAGTGAGAACCTCAGCATTCACTCTGTGGATAAAGATTTAAGATTACAAAAACAATAACAGATAAAGAAAAAATAAAAAAAACCCAAGAAGTGGCTCTGTCAACTTACAGCATATTAAAGTTTAATTTGAAACATGTAATGGCTTTGTGGGTTTATTATGGTACTCAGCGAGTCAGAGAGTCTGGAGTAAGTCTTAATATCAGTGTGCTAAAGGCACGAGTTTCCAGATGCCTGGTGATATGCGTAGTGTTTGAAACATTTATCTTTGATGGTCTGCAGAGACATAAAGAAATAAAGAATAAAAATCTTGGCTTGGCTCAAAATGCTCATGAACGAGCCTCTTAGATGAAGACACTGTGAGACGAGATGCTGAGGTCATGCAGGATATTGATGTTGTAAGAATTTCGTGAACCTGTATAAACGAGGGGATGACTCATCCACTTTCACGTCTCACAGAAATCACGCTGAGAGTTGGTGACGAACTCCTGAAGGGAAATCTGTGTGGCATTGCCGTTAGAGCTGATGGCCTTTAAATGGACACCCACAAGATCATCCTCTGTGGCTGCGGCTCATACTTCCGGTGAGCTGGGTAGGAGGAAGCCTTGATCGTTATACTCTTCAACAAAATAAATGACAAGCAGAGGAACAGAGGCATCGTGTACTTTTGAAATGATAACTGGGACCCTGTGACTCTGCGGCAGCAGCTGGTCGACATCTTCCTCTAAGAAAAACACAATGTTCAGCAGTAGAACGCAGAGTTTCAGGTCTGTTTTCATGTCTGTGCGGTTCCCAAGGTAAACTATTCACCGGTGCCTTTCTTCAGTTTGCATCAGTTTTCAGATGGCATTTATTTGATGCTCTTCTTTGAAACTCGTGGCAGTAAAGGCACTAAAGTAAAGGCATTTCCATCATCTTCAGAATCACAACATCACACACATCTGCAATTAGTGCTAATTAGGTGTTGAATTACAAATTACATTTTTTTCTAGCACACAACTTTAGCCAAATGACATCTGTGCCTCTTTGTCTGTAGTGGTGTTTAACAGTTGAATTATATTTCAAGCACTAATTTGGATGTGTTTGTTGGTGTACAATAACCCAATTATTATTATTATCAGGTTTTTTGAGTGGTTTCTAATGTAAAAGTAGACTGACTTGACTTTTTAGCTGAAAGTTGTGCAGCACAGTCTTCTGCAGAGTCTATTGAAACTGTGGTAGGAGGTGATCCGGTACTTTAGGTTATACTCTGCCTGGAGATGATGATTTCAGTTTGTATTCTGGGTTACCAGAGGTGAAGAAGTCACACAAGTGCTCCTCGTGCACCCACACTGTGAGTGTGTAGCGTTGCCACGGTGACGGGCTTCTGCCGGGGAGTCGAGGATGCAACCTTAGTAAGTGTCCAGTCAGATGATAATGTACCAGTTGGCTATTTTTACAAATGTGGCCACTCACTAAACCACTCACTTCTGTCAGTTATTGTTTTTAATAGAAGCCACTCAAAAACCCACAGCTGCTTTTCTCTTCATGGTCAAATTTATTTATTTTCCTGGATCCTTGTGTTGTAGACTGCAACATGTCACTGCACTTGCTAGGTTTAATCCTGTGTTTTGCACTTTTAATAGCCTGAATTTCACAGTGCATTGCTTACATTTCAGTTCTGTTTTTTAACATTTTCATAATTATTGTTGTTTGTATAATAAATATAATTGTTGTAAGTATAATACAATATTTTAAATGTATAATAATACTTTCAGTCAGAATGAGTCACAAGAGCTAATTGCTCTAGTTTTTATATATACATTAATATGTTGTTAATTGCTTATCAAAGGAAATTTTGATATCATAGAAACGGACAATCTCGTTTCTCAATTATATGTATCTAATTTATACATTTTGCTGGCAAAATTTCATATTCATAAATGCAAATTCACTGGCAAAAATCCCAGTTCCTAGTCTTATTAAAAGAGGTGAAACAGTATATCTCATCAATCTATTTTTTGCTATGCTAAAAAATGCTAAAAAGACATTTAGGAACTGTACTTTATATGAAGTTCTTGTATGACTAGATTAATGTCCCTCTCAGCTTTCTGTTGTTGTTTCTGTCCTGCTGGTTAATTGCTTTAATAAAGTTGTGTTAAAAAATGTTGTTAATCGCTAGGTAAGAACCGTGGCGTTTCTGAACTCAACAACGCCCTCATTTGTTTCAACAGCAGAATGCAGCCAGCTACTACGTCACCCACAATGCATTGCAAAAATACTGGTCTGTGCCATTCTTGAATGAGGGGGGTTTAGACAGTTGAATATTTAAATTACACTCCGGATTGGCTTCGTATGTACAAGCTTGTCATCCCTTTGGTCACATATGACACATATGTTGGTTGTGCGAATAGTGTAACGATTTAAAAGTATGCGGTGTAATATCAGCTAAACGTCGAGTTTTTTCGTGCTCCTAGTTGGTCTCTCCTCTAAAATGGTAGCTTCCAGACCGTCTCTCAAGCCTTCCTTTTCCTATTGAAGTAGCAGCCATGAGGTAGGACTGCTTCTGATGGCACAAGAAAAGTTGTCATTTGTCTATAAAAACGTACATCTGTTCTCCTCATTTTATTTTACTATGATACTTAAGATCCTTCTCTATCGACACATATCACGTACACGTCATTCCATATCCAAAATCCCACATTTTTACGTGTCTGTGTGTGACACGATGTAGCAGACGGAGAGGCCATGTTGTAAACCCGGCTGAGAGTTAGCTAAACGTTAGCCGTGCTGCTAACAGCCTCTCGCTGTTTGTTGTATGACATGGAGCCGTGGATACATTAAGTAATAGTTTAAATGTAGTTATGTGTTTTGTGTGTGTCCCGCAGCATGCTCAGGCTCCAAAAGAGGCTGGCCTCCAGCGTCCTGCGCTGCGGCAAGAAGAAGGTTTGGCTGGATCCAAATGAGACCAACGAGATCGCCAACGCCAACTCCCGTAAGTAGAGCAAAGAGATGTGTTGGCTAATTGGTTTCACCACGCTTATTTAAATTTGTACCTGCTTTTGACGTCCACTAATGCTGAGAAATGAATCTGCTGCATAGGTTTAATTGTCTGCACATTTAGTAAAGAATAATACAATTGTCAGGGATTACATTTATTCAGACATTGAACAATAAAGTCAAAGAAGAATACTATTGTAACTGCATTTGTTTACAGTCTGGAAGAAGTTCTCCTCAGTATCATGTTGAGATATTGGACCTTTCTTCATTCACTGAATGGGTTGTAGTCACTTTTAAGATTTTAAACTTCCCTGGCCTTTTTAACAGCAGGAATATTTCCTGTCAGATTATACAAGTCAAAGCTAAAATAAGCTTTCAACCACTGAATTCACACTTAAAAGTTCCTCCAGAGTCATAGTCCATTTCAGGCATGCTCTGGAGTGTTTCTCTACACATGAGCTGTATGTGAGAATGCAAATGTCTGAGTCGGTGGGTACTGACTCTACCAGATTCTTAGTACAAGTATTAGTACTTTTGACTATTTCGGCAATGGATATCTACTACATATACAGTTGTTATGTGTCTAATCAAAAATGTAAGTAGACCATCCCTTAGTGGGTCAAGCGGAGCGCCTTCAATTGTAATATGCTCATTACTGCATTACAGTTAAATGACAGTATCTTAATTTGCTACACTGTAGTAGCTGAATGAACCTGGTACAGTGTTTACACGTCTGCATGGCACCTTAATGTTCTACTGGGTAAAAATTGTGTGTCCCAAACCAACATCATGATTGTGTTATATGCATTTGTGTAGCTCAATTTTTTCCTTCTATCTTCAGGCCAGCAGATCCGTAAACTGGTGAAGGATGGTCTTATCATCCGCAAACCTGTTACGGTCCACTCCAGGGCCCGCTGCCGCAAGAACACACTGGCACGCCGCAAGGGAAGACACATGGGTGTTGGTAAGTTGAAGTTATTATACGTACATACATGATGTCTAAAGTGGATTTGACCTGATGCACTTCATAAGATTTACAGTATTTAAGGTGGGACAGTCGCATAAATGAAATGCAACCACTAGCAAATTCCACTAAACTGTGTAACAGGAAGTATTCTGTGTGAAACAGTATTTCATTATTAAGTGACCAGTATGTTGAAGTGCAGTATGTTACTACCTGCATAATGGCTATATAAGCAGTAACATCAACATACTTCCTAATCCCTTTTCCAAGGTAAGAGAAAGGGTACAGCTAACGCCCGTATGCCAGAAAAGTTGTCCTGGATGCGCCGCATGAGAATCCTGCGTCGTCTGCTGCGTCGCTACAGGGAGGCAAAGAAGATCGACAGACACATGTAGGTTCAAGACTAACTCTATAGTGGGTGGTGATCTATTTATTATGTGTGACAGCAGTATCAGATTGTTTTTTGGAAACCAATAGATAACTCTTTCAGGGGAACTGGAAGTGTCTTAAATTTTGCTTTACATTCACTTAAACTGCTTGAAACCATTTTTTCTGAATTGCAAGCACTTTGTGAATTTCGCTAAGTGCTTATAACATTTCTTCCCTTCATCAGGTACCACAGCCTCTACCTGAGAGCTAAGGGTAACGTGTTCAAGAATAAGCGCATTCTTATGGAGCACATTCACAAGCTGAAGGCAGACAAGGCCCGCAAGAAGCTCCTGGCGTAAGTCAACACCCAGTCTTAGTTTTGTTCAGAGCCAAAGCAATTAATTTTATTCATCTTGTATAGGTTGTTTAAATTAGATGTGACAGCTTTTAATGTGGCTTTGTACTTTTTAGAAGGACTGAGACAGAAATATCGCTTTAGATTTGATTATTGCAATATTTTTGTACTTTTAATATATAATTTGGTGAACTAAACCACCACAGCCATATTTCATAGTTTTATTGTTGTGTTGTATGTGGTGAGTTTGGTTCAGTTGTATGTGGTGAGTTTGGTTAGGCCTAAGATACTTATACTTGATACTTGAATTTTATTTTGGGGTTGGGGTTAATATGTAAATGAAAGTTTTAGTAGGAGGACAACAGTGATGGATATAATCATTGTTACAAATGTTTCTTTCTTCTCTCTTTGTCCTGCAGTGATCAGGCCGAGGCTCGTCGCTCCAAGACCAAGGAGGCCCGCAAGCGCAGAGAGGAGCGTCTCCAGGCCAAGAAGGAGGAAATCATCAAGAACTTGTCCAAGGAGGAGGAGACCAAAAAATAATCTGGCTCAGTTCGTCCTGCCTGACTCTGCCATCTGTCAAGTGCTGACAATAAAAGTGTACATAAAGACACTGTCGGTCTCCTGTACTTTTTTCCGTCTTTATAAAACTGGTTGATTAATGTAGAAAAAGCTGAGTGCTAGCACCTTTAAGAACCACAAAAAAACTAATAGCCAAATATGAATAGGCACATTTATCTTTTTTTTTTTTTCCTCAGATTAATAAAATGTATTTTTATAGCTGTAAATATCTGGTAAAAATCATATTTAGGTACTTAAATACTAAGTATTGGTGAGAAACTGCTGCTGCCTGAAATGTTAACTGGTCTAGACTGCCTGAAGTCTTTCATTTGCCAGTATTGATAAAATGATTATATACGTATACAATGGGGCAAAAAGTATTTAGTCAGCCACTGATTGTGCAAGTTCTTTCGCTTTAAATGATGACAGAGGTCTGTAATTTTAATCATAGGTACACTTCAACTGTGAGAGGCAGAATGTGGAAAAAAAAATCAAAAAAAAATTCCTGCATAAAATAAGTATTTGGTCACCTACGAACAAGCAATATTTCTGGCTCTCACAAACCTGTAACAACTTCTTTAAGAAGCTCTTCTCTCCTCCACTTGTTACCTGCATTAATGGCACCTGTTTGAACTCGTTATTTGTATAAAAGACAACTGACCACAGCCTCAAACAGTCAGACTCCAAACCCCACCATGGCCAAGACCGAAGAGCTGTCGAAGGGCACCAGGAACAAAATTGTAGACCTGCACACAGCTTGGAAGAGTGAATCTACACTAGGCAAGCAGCTTGGTGTGAATAAATCAACTGTGGGAGCAATTATTAGAAAATGGAAGACATACAAGGTCATTGATAATCTGGGGCTCCACGCAAGATCTCATCCCGTGGAGTCAAACTGATCATTAGAATGGCCAAAATACCAGCTACAGTGTGTGCAAACCTGGTGAAGACCTACAGGAAACCTCTGTCATTGTCAACAAAGGTTATATTACAAAGTATTGAGTTGAACTTTTGTTATTGACTAAATACTTATTTTATACAGGAATTTATAAATAAATTCTTAAAAAATCCTGTTTTTTTTTTTTTTTTTCCACATTCTGTCTCTCACAGTTGAAGTGTACCTATGATTAAAATTACAGACCTCTGTCATCATTTTAATCTTCATTTTTGCTCTGACCTTTGGCCTGTTAGTGACAATTCCTGTCAAAGAGGTGGAAAACACGATGTTCATTTATATTATTACAAAGCCAAGGAAAGTAACATTGAGTGGACATCTATGCCTGTATTACATTAGTATGGCTTTAAAGTTAGGTGAAATAGATGATGTCTGAGTATGTACTGTATTTATTTTTATACCCAAGTACGATTAGAAGTACATTTTGTGGTTATGACTATGAAAAAGCTACAAGTCCTGGAAAGCAGTGCACATTGAACTTGTCAGACTGCTCTGAGGCCTCAAATGAACTAGTTTCTACATGTGCAGTGGATTGTCCTTTTAATTGAAGATGGGGGACTAAAAAGAGCAACAATTTGGAATTACTATTTTTAACATGAAGAAAAGTATCCTAATCTTTAGTAACGTTTGAAATGCCATATTTGTATCATGACCCTCAAGCAAAATGCTTAGCATTGTTTTCTGTCAGGCCTTATCTTAACACCTCTGATTTCAAACAGCTACTGTATTAAAAAATGTATTTCCTGCCCTCTGATATATAACAACACAGACCTAGAAGTATGTTAGGATTGTCATTTCAAAGATCTGTTGCCATCTAGTGGTTGTAGCTGTTACATGAAACCCAACATCTGATCTGAATATGGACCTGGTGTTTTAGAGGTGTTAAGCAACCAAGTGCATGTACAACCTTATGTACAACTTTGAGGTACTTGTACTTTCAATTGAATGTTGAGTATTGGACACTAGTGTGAAAGAATGTGTGATTTGTAAAAGCTATGTGAGATTGTTACTTCATGGTCTTGATGTCACTTGTGCAAAGTTTGAATTTTACAGCAGCTTTGTCTTGTTAGAAACAAATTCTAAGTGATCACCTCATGTTTCACTCTCACAAGGAACAATGAGAGTTAACTGTAGTTAAAGATTGTCCTAGTTAAAGGTCAGTGGTGTTTGCTGATGTTTCCTCTGTGCAACCACTGCCGAAGACACTAGTGTCTGATTGTCTAGCTGCTAAATGTGCACGTGCATGTGCAGTAATGCAGCTTTACTTGGTATCATTTTTAACCACAGGTTCTGAGTTGCCGGCTGCATGAAATTACCGTTCACTATCTGTGCTCCTGTAGAAGGTTTGAGGTGTTATAGCATGAGGCAAATACACACCCTGAAAGAAACAGTAACGTGTGATCGTTCTTTTGTTTATAGTGATCTGCTCCATTAAAGATATTAAGGACTGATTTGTAATAGTTTGGAAAGGAGGATCTCTCATGTCCATTACATACATGTCTATACATACATTTTCTCCTCCTCACTGCAGGGGGTGACTTTGTTCTCTCTTTTCAGATCAGGATATGTTCAAGATGGTCTGGAAAAGTGACGAGGAGTGATTTAACTTTTGTTTATGAAGAATCAGATCTACTGAAGACGTGTCTGACTGGCCAGATTTGGCTATGAAACATTTATGGTCATTCTTGAGATCGGAAAGTGTGCAAAACCCAGATCGTACCATCATATAAGAGGGTGTCTCATCTGTTTTGCAATGAATCTGTTGCAGTAAAGTGGAGAAAATTAGAGAGCTTCATGAGATGCCCAGATCACTGGCCAGATCATCACTCAAGGAAACATTAAGGGGAGGGAAGGAAAAGCATATAGGAAATGAGGGGCTCTCAGATGGAGGTGGACAACAGAAAGAGCTCTAGCTTTGGGGCTACAGTAGAAAGTAGGATCGTTTTTTGTGTGAGTACATGCGAAGGAAAGACGGACTGAAGAGGATGGACAAGAGAGACAGAGATTAAAGTAGGATGTGGAGCAACAAAAGATCGACTTTGTCTCAGCTGATGAGGACACAAAAAGGAAGAGAGGAGAGACTAAGAGCAGAGAAAACAGAAGACTTGTCTGGACTAGAAGAAGAAAACAGTGATACTAAGGAGGCGTGCTTTTACTCACTCACAGAAGAAGAAATACACAAATCAGATGGACAGGAGGAGGGTGAGAAAGCGAGGGGGGTGATGAGGTAAAAGAAAGCATAAGAAAGCAGACAGGTATAAGATTAACACTCTTGAAAGAGACTTGCTAGGGGGAGGTACAGCTGGGGAGAAGGCACAGACGGGAAAAGGAAATATGACAACAGGGGCTGAGAGAAAGCAGATAAAGACGCTAGTTTGTGTTGAGTAAGGTAAAGCAGGACAGAAAGAGTGAGACAGAAGGTGAGGGGAGTTAGTGGGTAAAGTTAGAAGGAGGGGGAGGTATGAGGGGACAGCTCTTGAAGTCACTCTGGTCTTTGATATTCACTCTCCTGTGTTTGGGGAGCCTGCTGACCACCCTCATCTGGTCAGTGTTCGACGATGAGTAAGTTTTTATCTGCTTTTCTCAATCACTTATAGAATGCGCACTCACACACTCTTCAGTCCACTTGGGAGGTTTTTTTATTTTCTGTTGTAAAAATGTATAAGTAATAAAGAGGCACGTTGGAATTTGACAAGTCGTGGCAACATAAGCTTGTATAGCAGT
>OMLM01008079.1:0-11967 GCA_900302695.1 Helostoma temminkii
GTTGACTCCATCAGAGATGGAGATTTCCACAGAGTAGTTGTGTGGAGCCTCATCAAAGTCCAGTTTGACCTTGGTGGTAAATTCACCAGTGGAGGAGATGGCGAACTTGTCGACTTCTGTTTTAACTTGGAGAGTCACGTTAACCTCACCTGTTGCAAAGAAGTCAACCTGAAAAAAAGAAGATAATCACATTATTCACTGTCACATATTTGTTTCAGATTTGCAATAAAGCATTTACAGGGCAGCTCATTTCTTTCCTTTGGAGTAGTTTTGAATCAGTTTCTACTGAACATCAGCAGTTTTCAATTTAACACTGAAAATTATACTGGATTTCTGTAAAATTAAGTTAATTGTAATATTTTGATTCATTCATATTTTTGGTTGTACTACGGCTAAATGTGCAACAGAACCAGAGAACAATAGGACAAACCACATTTGGATATCAGTGAAATGTGATAGTGTGGCATAAGGCTCACCTTTAAAATCATTGTTCCTGGGTCTCTCTCTTCTTCTATGGTGCCCATGTAGGTGTTCTGTGTGAAATGTGGTTTTGAATCTCCAACAGCAATAATCTCCACTGGTGCTGAGGCAGATCGGGACACTACGCCCCCTAGAGGAGGCATGAAAATAATTTTATGAGAAAACAGTGCCTCATACAGCAAATGTTTAATTGTGTAAAAGAGATGTTGTTTATTACCATCTGTAGCTGTTATAAACAATAAGAAATTCAAAGTCGTCTGCCCTCCCACTGGAATGATCTTCGCCAGAATGATTGCTCCAGTGTCTCCATCAATGGAGAAATAGTTATTCTCATTCCCAAAGTCAATGGTGTATTTGATCTGCCCATTCACACCTGCATCTGGGTCTTCTGCTTCAACCTTTAAATTATATTATAGAGAAAAATAACATTAATAAATATGATCAGTATGAACTCATTCAGATATTTAGCATCATCCTTTGGCAAAGTGATTAGTTTTAAGCATATTGAGGCTTCTCCATTGCATCAGGAGGCAGAGTGGGTCATTTGTCAATGGACAAATTGTGAAAAATCTTTTTTGTGAATTTCTTTCAATGCTTATGATTATGTTCTTTCTCTATAATGCTCTGCAATTAAAATATATATTCTGTATGTTGTATTTGGGGGGAGACAGCAAATAGTCCTACAGACTGCTCACCTTTACAAGTAACATCCCTTCTGTTTGGTTGGTGTAGATTTTGCTGCTGAACTTGTTGCTGGTGAATTTAGGGCTGTTGTCGTTCTCATCCAGGAGAGTTATATTCACGGTGGTCAATGCAACTTGGTTCGGGGGGTCAGTCTCCCTTGCTTCAACCTTAATGAGAAAAAAATGTCTCAGGGTGTAACCAGTGATTGCATTTACTCATCAATTATCTCAGAGCAGTTCTGGCTATTGGTTGAAAGTTGATACAGGACTAAAAACTGATCTAAATCAGTGTAGGATTTAAAAGTTGTTTATTTTTCTGCCAGTAAAAAGTACAAATAGTCATGGTCATCAAAAAACTATGCAATTGGAATCTGTTTCTCTACAGAAGCTGTGCATTATTCTTAAGGCAAACAATTTGCATTTTATCCCCTCAATTTCTGTAAAATTAGATGCTATTTTGACCTTTTTGACAAAAGAAACATCCAAATAATGCATTAAACAAAAAAGATATTGGCCACCATTTGTATAATAGTGATGGAGATATTTAAGCAAGTGAATGTTTACTGCCTTGTTTAATTGTAGAAATGGTACATAATGAAGTGAGTCAAAAGGTTGAAGAAGATTGTGTGATCAGCAAAGAAGTAAATTCTGAAAATTGTCAGCAGTCCAATTAAAAAAAATCTGTAAAACTGTAGTTGTTTTTAACTCTGCTTCAAATTTTTAATTACCTGAAATGTGATCCTTTCTGTGGTCTCTCTGTCCAGAGCTGTGGAGTTTGTCACTTTGATCGTTCCATCAGAACTGACGGAGAAAGGAGCAGATTCGGGAAGAATCTGCAGAGTTCCTACAAACCCTCCCTATAGAAAATTAATCAAATGACAGATGGAGGGACCTCATGTAGTACAACATTTGTGTTACTGTTACCAGTTAAGTAACCAGTTCCTGTGAGCGAGATAAGAAATCCTGGAAGTTGACATCACACAAACTTCACAGGTACATCAGTCTCACTCCCACACACATACAAACACACACACGGCGGTGACAGCTGTGGTCAAGAAACACTTGACTATCGAGTAGTCTGTTCGTCCCATTGTTGCAAACACAATAGATTACGGACACCATGAGGGGGTTTCTTTACAATTGCCACAAACTTCCACTTGAACCCAAAGATGAACTGATTAGATTTTGATGGTCAAAGATCATAATGAACTCATGTCCGTTCCATTCTTGTGAACACAATATCTCAAGAACACATGGAGGGAATTTACATCTGACAGGACGTCCACGTGAACTTACTGATGAACTGATTAGAACATAAGTCTAGACAGACACGTATGTAAATTGCATTTTGACTGGATCTGGTTATCTGTCTGTTGTGATAGTTTGAGTGTGCAAATAGCAATCAGATAAGCACAGATCTATTTAAATCTCCAAACAAGTTAAAGCTGTGGAGGCTGTTTCAGAAGGCTAACAACTTACATATAAGTCATCATTTTTAACGAAGCCTCTGAGCAGCTAAAAAGGGAAAAGTTTGATACTAAAAACCAACATTGAATTTTGGCAGGAGATGAGGTACAAAGTACACCCCCCGACTGGCAAACAGGTGATCTACTCACCTCATCCTTGTCAGTGACCTCTAGGTTCAGGATGGATGCACCGCTGGCCAGGTTCTCAGGGATGGCCACATCATATCTTTCCTTACTGAACTCAGGTGGGTTGTTGTTCACGTCCTTCACCTTCACCACCACAGAGCCGTTCCCAACCAAAGAGGGAGTCCCCCCATCAGATGCCTGAACCATCAGATTGTACACCTTCACCTTACTGTAGTCCAGAGGCTGGACCAGTTGCAGTGTCCCAGTGGAAGAGTCCAACTCAAAAACTTTGGGGTCTGATGCAGGACTTTGCTGGAAAATACTGTAGGTAACTCTCCCATTTGCCCCATCATCAGGGTCTATGGCTGATAATGTGAGCAGGCTTGTCTCCACAGATTCTGTTTCCAAGACTTCAACTTGGTACTCGGCCTCAGAGAACTTTGGGATGTTATCGTTAATGTCAGACACTTGGACCACCAGGGTGGCTGTAGCTGACTTAGCTGGACGACCCTGATCTTCAGCCACCACCAGCAGGCTGTACTCTGCCTTGGTCTCCCTATCAAGAGCACCAGCCACACTGACCATCCCAGATACAGGATTAATAGAGAACTTCCCCTCTCCTCCTTCCAGTGAGTATCTGAGCTCCTTGTTGAAGCCGCTGTCTTTATCTGTAGCTAAAACTGCAGTAACATTGGACCCTACCTCTGCGTCTTCTGGAACTGAATTTGTGACAGGATCAGAGGCGAAAACTGGACTGTTATCATTGACATCAGTCACTTGAACTTCAATGACGGCACTGTCACTGTTGACTCCATCAGAGATGAAGATTTCCACAGAGTAGTTGTGTGGAGCCTCATCAAAGTCCAGTTTGACCTTAGTGGTAAATTCACCAGTGGAGGAGATGGCGAACTTGTCGGCTTCTGTTTTAACTTGGAGAGTCACCTTAGCAGGTATTGCGAGGAAGCTTACCTGAAAATATATAATTCATTATATACCCTCCTTGTTTAACAGTGAGTATCCAAATACAAACTGAATGTATGTTAGATGAACAGGTGAAAAATGAAACATCTCACATCTGACTTAGGTGTTTCAAATAAATTCACTGTGTAACATACCGTAGTAATCACAACTCCTGGCTCCTGCTCTTCTTCTACAGTGCCACGGTAGGTTTTTTGTAAGAACTGAGGTTTTGAGTCACCAGGAGCACGAATGGTCACCAGTGCTGAGGAGGACCGGGATATGATGCCCGCTATAGGAGAGGTGGAGAAGGACAGATCTTAGCTGGGAGTGACTGCACCTTTGAAACTTCCTTGTCTGTAATTACAACTAGCAACATACATTGATTGAGCAGCTGAAGTTGTCAATATAGCCGTAGTTTAAATAATGCTGCAGTTACCTCCATTTTGTCCTGTGGTTGCAGCTGTAAGGCTTTTCACACTGCACTAATACCCCTTTATGACCAACAAGAACTTGGCGCTAGTTCTGGGCTGATGCTAGTGCTGGTTCAAAGTTGGTTCAACTTATGAACTGTGTAAGAACCACTTTGCTTTTCTGCATGGCCACATAGAGCCACGTAGATTCCTGCCTTCACAGCACTGCTGACACTAAGCACAACAACAACCACTACACTGATTTTTATCTTTAGTTGATGCCATTGAGAGTTCATCCCCTAAACTCAATCAGTTCTTGGTTTTAAACCAGCAAAGAGCCAGTTTTCCTGGCCGAGAGCTAGTTTGTTGGCTGTGAAAATGCACTAGCTCTGATCCAGCCCATGAACCAGTTTGGTACAAAAGGGTTTAAGTGATGTGACAGATTGTTTCTATTGGCATTACAATACAATAAAATTACAATCCAAGCCTCAATCACCAATATGTTTACAGCTGCAATTACGATCATAAAGAATTTGATACTGCCAAAGGTGAAGTTAGTGACTCGACTGATTGATTCATAGCAACTAAAAGTTTACCACAAAAATAAAATGGATATTAACTGTAGCCCTAATAAATGCATGCTAAAATCACTCCTGAGTTTTAAACTGTTATTTAATGCCAATCGGCTGTTATGAATCATAACATTGCAACGATTCACCAAAATCTGAAGAGTGATTCTTAAAATAGAGCGATTGATTAGCTCTGCCAAGCAACAGCTAGTGCTGAATATTCAGAGAAATGTTGCTCAGATCTACCATCTCTAGCTGTTACAGAGAGGGAGAACTCCAAAATCTTGTTCATCTCCAGGGGAATGAGTTTAACCAGTGAGATCTGTCCAGTGTTGTTATCGATTGAGAAGTAGCCGTCGTTATTCCCAAAGTCAATAGAGTATGTGATTTGCCCATTTACACCAGCATCTGGATCCTCTGCCTTAACCTTTGAGATAAATAGCAGAAATCATATCTTAACAATGCATCTAAAAATGTCAAAAGAAAATACAGCAGCTACACATTGTCATAAGTCTTGGGGTAGTGGTAAGTCCATATGGAGCATTTATATTATGATATGACTCATTAATAGTTCAATTTCTGGTCCCTGTTATTATGCAGTGCTGTGCTGGTGAGTAGCCTGCTTTATAACTTAATGAGTCAAAAACCTCAGCTTCTCTAGACATGTCTGAGTCATGTGGCCTGGACATTATATGGACATTACCCTGTAGACCCTGTACCAGCGCCCTGGTACAAAGTCTCAGTATAACTGATTGAGCCCAGCAGCAGAATACAGCATGTAAATGTGTGAGCAAACTAACAATGTTCCAGCTGATCAACTCAACACGACACCAGAAACTATGGAAAATATTTACTACACTTTCTGGTGTTGTACTGCATTTCTCTCCTTTGGGAAACGAGGGTTACGTACTATACATAGCAGACTGTTTCAAATCATGTAACTGGTTCTGCTTCAGTGTGCTACAATGCTTTAATGTGAATGCTAGTGAACCAGCTCACCTGGACCAGTGACATTCCCACTGTCTGATTTGCGAACACTTTTCCCTCGTACGAGCTGCTGCTGAATGAAGGAGTGTTGTCGTTCTCATCCAGGAGGGTTACACTGACTTCTGCCCTCACAACAGTGTTGGGTGGATCTTTCTCTGTTGCTTCAATCTTTTGAATAACAAAACAACATAACATAGGTTCGATATAGTTCCTGCATCACATGTGCACATGCTGGTGTTGACTCAGTCCTACATACATAGTCCTGTTGCCCATAATGATCACTAAGGCATATATAAATACAGATAACAGCCCCCAACAAATGCACCATTATCTTCCATTGAAGTTGTTAAAAATTAGCATCCAACTCTTTAAGGAAGTTATTTTGAAAACTGGACTGTTTTTGAAGCTGTAATTAAAGACCCAGTTTACCTGAAATGTGAATGTTTCTGTGGTCTCTCTGTCCAGAGCCTCAGAGTTCTTCACTCTTACTGTCCCATCAGACCCAACTGAGAATGGAGCAGACTCTGGTACGATCTGCAAAGTTCCCACAAATCCTCCCTATAGAAGAGTAACAGGGATGTAAGATTTAGTAAACATAAGTGTGAGAGAAGCTTCCATAACTTCCATAGAAAGGTACTTAAAAGCCTCAGTTGGAGTTTGTGTGAAGTTAATAATCTGTGAGGTATAAGTTACCTGATCTGGGTCAGTGACGATGGCTTTGAACAAAACAGCATCATTAGGAGAGTTTTCAACAAGTGATACACTGTACTCAGTCGAGTCAAACTCTGGAGGATTATCATTGACATCCTCAACAGTGACGGACACAGAAGCTTCACCCGTCTTCAAACTGTCGTCTGTCTGAGCCGCCTGCAGACAGGGAAAAATATTACAGTGCTGTTATTGAGAGTTACTGGTTTTGTGTTGCACACTGTATACAGAGGTTGTGTGTGGTGTGGCCGGTGGTGGTGTGGGTGTCGGTGCACAGGTCAGTGGTTCTCCTGAGCGGCTAATGCTAGTGTTGCCGTACCACTGCTAGCATTAGCATGGTGGGCGGTTCTGGTTTGAGTGTTTCTGCGGATGCTGATGTTCTTGCAGAACCTCTTTGAGGTTAGCAGTGGCAATTTCACTACCAGCCAACCAAATTTAAGAGGGGACCGATCTTAACTGTAGCCTCAGCCACTTGGTATAGCCATGATGCCAGTGGGCGCACCCATAGCTGGCTGTATGAGCACTGGTCTGAGCCCAAATGCTGAGTGGGAATAAGTTAAACAATTTTTATATTACATTGTTAATTGTTTTCTTGTATTATTCGTGTGTTTTCAACTGAGGCTGGATGCAACATGGCTCCAACTTGGCTAAAGCTGTTTGCTGACACTCTAGTCAATGTTTGTGATCACAAGTGTGTCAGTGTACAAGTGTCAGAAACGTCACCACTACACTTGCAAAGTCTAATTTTGAAGAAGTGTTTCTAGCATGCTTATGAAAAGGTTTTAGCTATAGATTAGTTAAGTAGTTCATACAACCACAGGCTCATGTGTGCTCTAGCCACAGCCAGTCCTAGTCTGGCTGTGGCTACGGCCATCATGGCTGCAGCAAGTGGCTAAATTTTGCAGATGTAACTGCCCTTTAACATGTATTGTTGCTGGCCAAAAAAAACCAATCACTTTCACTTAGAAAGCGTCAAAAATACATAATGTTTTACAGTCTGCATTTGTGATACTCTGTACTTTGTGTTGTATTTAAATTATGTATGTTTCAGAGGAATTATCCAAGAACCTGTGCCTGTTGGCATCTGCTCTCCAATAAGATAAATTCTGAAAAATAATATTGCTTTTGTCAATGAAACCAGAAGCTGATTTCTCTGATCAGAGCCCCATAAACGAGGAGCTGATCTGTATTTTCTGATATTATTTCAAATGTACCTTGATGCTGACAGAGATCACGTTGCTGTTCATCTCCTCTCTGTCGAAGGCATTCACCACAGTGAGAACTCCGCTATTGATGTCAATGTTAAAGTTTGTCTGATATTTGTCTGGAGACACTGAACAAACATGAACAGTGTTAAATATTTTGTATTTGTTTCCATATCACAGCATTTCAGTGTCAAATGTCTGAGCTGAATTTAAAACTTACCTGAACTGATGCTGTAAGTTAAAGTCATGTTGATTCCAGTGTCTCCATCCTGGGCCTTTATGGCCTCTGGTTGAATGTCTCGGCAGGGCCCAATCTTAAAATTTTGTAAATTATGTATCACAAGTTGAATGAAGCTACAAAACCTTTCACCAGCTTATTAATGTACCACGCACAGGCTGATACACTAAATATATATTGTGGTCAGGGGACTCACCTCATTCTCTAGAACAAAGGCCTGGTACAGGTTGTGGCTGAAATATGGATTGAAGTTGTCAAAGTCTTCTATGTTAATCTGAAGACTGGTTGTGTCGTTTAATCCCCCGTTATCCTGTAGAAAACAAGGCAAAACCAGTGGAGATTATTATTCTTTATGAAATTGATCTTATCAGTATAAAGCTGATCTGGTGACAGGAGGCCTGGGACTAACAAGTGTCTTTTAAAAACGCTGTGCAAAGGTTTTAGATGTTTCAGCTGTTATACTGTCACACATCACACTCCATGAACTTTCTTCTGTTCACTCAAATATTCTTCTGTTTGCTTTATGTTAACTGATAAATAAAAAGTTTGTGTACGAGTTTAATTGTTAATTGTTAATTTACAGATGACCACTATAAGTAAAACTCTTTTATCTTTGCATTGCAGTGATCAGCTAATTTACATTTCACGGTTGAGGTGTGACATTAAAATGTGATTTAACCTGCGTTTTCACCTCAGGTGTTTTTTTCGGTGCGTTCAAAAGCCTACATATATGTGGGGACTTTCAGCTCCTTCACCCTGTCATCCTAACTTTATTTTTCTCTGAACATACCACACAGTGATTTCAGCTGCAGTTGTGGAGACCGCACAGCTCCTTAGCAGTTCATAAATGCAAAAGGCTCAAAATAATTTTTCAGGACTATTTCTCTAAAAGATTACCCCAAATCTTCCAGATTTTCCAGAATGCTGTGGATTTGTGTTTTCACCCACCTTGGCCATCACAATGAAGTTGTACTTTGGGGCTACATTGTAATTCAAACGTCTCTTCAAAAAAAAAACCCCTTCATTGGTCACCATAAAGTCTTCAGAAGTTGGTTCCTTATGAAAGAAAGAACAAGCACATTTCTTTATAAAGCATAGTTACTCATCACAACACTTGTGAAAACCTGGATCGAAACTATGACTCTGTGTTTTTTTATTCATGATAACACTGACAGAGGAGAGAATTTGTATTTGCAGTATTTTTTCTGTGAAATTCTCCATTTCCATGTGCTGTCTTAAACTGCAGTATCTTGAGACTAATTTTTATATTCTAGCAGATATATTTCTATTCTAGCAGATATATAATCTGAATGACTTGTGCGCAAAATTAATTTAAGATTAAGAAAATATGTTAATATTTGATTTTAAAAGCTAAATATGTAAAAACCTTAGCTGCTCTCAGCTTCCACAGTGCAGTGACAGACTACAAATACTAATATCTCATAACTGTGAGAGTCATTTAAATGTGACTTCAGGTACTTTCACTATTGGTGCAAATAAAAACATTATTTGTAGTGTTTGAATATGTTCATTACAAATGAATATGTCAGTCTGTTGTTTGCTGGGGTGCTGTCCTTGTCCTCCGCCGTCACACGGAAAACCTCTGTGTCCACCGGTTGTATCTGAAAGAAGATAAAGATAAATCATGTTTACAGATCAGTTACAGATCAACATACACATACACGTTGTGTCTTCAAGCCAAGCATTTAACCTGAACTCAGTATTTATTTATATACCCGACAGAATACCTGGTTTTGCTCAGAACATCAGCAAACATTTACATTAAAAAATTAAAATTACATTATTAAAAATCTAAATAAAAACATAAATAAAATAAAAAAAAGGTAAATAAATATAAATTTCTTTATTCTGAAATAAATGAAATTTTCAAATACAAAAAAGATTTTTAGAGGCATATCATTTCCTACTTTTTAACTAAATCCTGTTGCATTTATTCATGAAAAGGCATCAGAGAAAGCTAGAGGAGGCCAATATGAGGCTGGAGCTTTATTCTGAGTTGAAACCTGTCAGGCAAATTAATGGTCAACCTGCAGAGGCACATGGACTCCTATTTTTGCCTGTAGAACACCAACGAGTGACTGAACCCAGACTAAGACGCTCTCCATTAAATGTTGTATGAGTGTGTCAATGTTCAGTTAGTTAAGTTGTCTCTAAGCGATGAACAGCCAGAAAATAGGCTTTTTTAAAATTATTAATAGGATTTATTCTTTCCACCTGATTCAGGTACATTTGACACAGTTTTGGATAAACAAGTCCACAGCTTGTGGGCTTAGCTAAGCACCATCTGTATTCATTACCCTTAAATATTCCAACTAAAGATCTGAAAAGATGAAACAAACATTTTCATGATGTACTGTCATTCTGCAGGAGAACTACAGTCCTACTGGTTCCTTACAACTGAAGTTCTACACCACAAGTTTTGCTTCCACCATGTATTTTAGTGGTGTTTCGCATATGTCACTTCAAAATAATTTCACAAGACTTTTGCCAATTGTACGTTGAATCCAAACCCTACAGTAACCGATAGCCTCAGCTTTATTATCATACTGTAAGTCCACCAATCTTTTTTTTGCAATAGTACAAGTGATGGAGGGAGAAATGGATGCTGATTCACCCCAACATGTGAGCTGCTGTCCTCTGGGTATCCAGTTAACTACACTATACTGGCACACTACATGCTACATGGTCAACATCAACATATATGTAGCACAGAGGAGGCCAACACTTTGCAAAAGATTTCATTCCCTCACCTCAGAGACACTGTAGTCGTAGAACTTCTGCTGAAACACTGGGCTGTTGTCATTGATATCGTTGAGTTTAAGCGTCCGATCGTTGCGAATCTGCAAAGGTAAAAATACATTTAGAGTATTTTCTTTGACAATGTTGGTGAAAACTGTAGTTTTGTGTAGAAACCTTAGCATTTCACCTACCTCTCTATTGCCATTGTCACACACAACAGAATAGTACAATGTGCTGTCGGTCTGTAAGACATGAACACACTCACTTGATGATGAAGAAGATAATATGTTGAATATTAGTAGCAATAAATATTAATAGTAGAAAAAAACAATGTACAAATACAGTAAGATTGTATTTGAGGATTTCTGTTAAATATTGATCAAGTAAAAATTTAATAAAATATAAACTGCAAATAAAATATATCAACAGTGAATGTTCCAGAGATTGTTCCAGAAAAAATGACAGTAAAATATATTTGCTGCTGCACATTATCACTACATTAACTCTTTGTCGGAGACAATGTGTCCAAACTCACCTGTGCCAGTTCGTCAGCGTCCAGCGGCTTCTTGGTGCGAACAGTCGCTGTGTTTTCTCCAGGTGTGAAGATCAGCTCCAGAAACTCCAGGTGGGCGGAGAAGACATACATCTCCAGCTTCACGCTGTGTCCGCCTGGTATACCAGTCACCAACTCCACATCCCCTGAGCATCATGGGAGCAGTGTAAGCACAACATACTGTAAAAACTGCAACTTCTATTTTATTGTAAATAAATATAAAATATAATAAATGTATTAACTAAAATTGTGCTGACAAATCAAACTTGTCTCACGCAAATTTGAATCTTATAGAAATTCTATTAACTTGTATCTTTATTTTATAACAGGTACAAATGTTAACCTTAATACATTTTTATTATAAACTCATTGCATTTTGATAAATTTCAATTGTTTATATATTCCAGAACTTTTGGTTGACAAAGTGTCCAATGTTTTGTTTAGTGAAAGCTGAAATAAGAATCTTTAAAATGTTTTTGTTAGGTGCTGTTTAAGGCTCCTGTGGCGCAAACTCACATAAAAGCACTAACAAGCACATGAAAGTCCAAAATTAAATACATAAATACACAGATTATTAAATAAAAAACTATATGTCTGATAGTCAGAGCTGGTGGGTTGGATCTGATCCTGGATGAGTTTTCCTGGATACCTGCACATTGGACTGGTACAGCTAGAACATGCTTGCACATCAGTACCTAAATCAATACGTCTATATCTGATTTTACTTATAACTGAATAAAGGAACAGCCAATCACATAACTGGCTCCACCCTGTTTGCTTTAAATGACAGACAATGTAATTCTGCTGAAAAGTGGCATTATG
>OMLM01008080.1:0-10513 GCA_900302695.1 Helostoma temminkii
ACAAGTGAGGTACAAAACAAGCAAAACTCTAAGTCAAGGAGAAAAACTAAAGCAAAGTAAAGTACTAGCAGGAGAAGTGTGTTAATTTAATTAGATATGAGTGCAGTTTTGTTTTTTGTTTTTTGTTTTTTTTTATGAAAGTGCATTTTAAGTGCAAAGAAAGTTGCGGAAAAGTTCTGTTTTCAGCAGTTTTTTGAATATTGGGAGTGAAGTTGCTGATCGCGTAGAGTTGGACAGTTCATTCCACCGCTGTGGGACCACAGAGCTGAAGAGCTTTGCAGTAGATTTTTTGTTCTGTGACGGAACCACCAGACGCCGTTCGTTGACAGAGCGCAGTGGTCGGGCAGGGATGTAGATCTGAATGAGTGAGTTGAGGTAGACCGGTGCAGTTGAGCTGACCACTCTGTAGGCAAGAGTCAGAGCTTTGAATGTGATGCGAACAGCTACAGGAAGCCAGTGCAAAGATTTAAGGAGCGGGGTGACGTGCGTCCATTTTGGTTGATTGAAAACCAGTCGTGCTGCTGCGTTCTGTATCATGTGGATACACTTTTGAAATTAAGCAAGAATCGGACACGTAAGGGAAAGACGTAAAGTAGTTATGAATGCTGGAGTAGACTTAAACAGAGTGGCTTAATAGTATGGAAAAAGCTACTGCAGCAATCCTCACCAAATTCCACAGACACCAACTTGATGGTCAGAATGTGCTAATATTAGATGGAAGCTTTTTCTTTAACTGTATAAAACTACACTTATGTGGTTTATCAAAGACATCAAATGATGTTGAAACTATACAATTATTCTATTTGGTCCTTTTAGAAACTCTCTAAGAAAGAAAGATGTTACTTACAAAGCATGGTTTGTAGAAGTCTGTGGGGTTGTCACCAAGGAAAAAAGAAAGCCCTCTGAGCATCACTGTCCAAATATAAGTAGGCTCTTTAGTCTTTTGAGGAGTGAAATGACAAAACAAATTACATACTTACAATGATGAGAAATTAATGTTCTATAAGAAAGCTGAACCAACCAAGCACAATTTTTATTGTGTTATACAACCAATACAGTAGCGCCTATTACATAAGCTATGAAAACATTTTTTTTAGTAATGAAGAATCATTAATGATTCTGACTCAAAGATTTAATAAGAAGCAAAATTCGGGTTTACAGTGCAAGAACAAGTGGCAATAAATTCAGATATTTAAAAAGGCCTATACACAACCAATATTTTTGACCAGACTAAATTTGACCATCTCTTTAAATCAGTTTTTTTAAATCTGCTGTGGTGGCAGCCAAACTTAAAAAAATGTGTCTCTGTCCAAATATGTATGGACCCGACTCAACACGTCTTATGGTGAAAGTATAGACAGAGGAATTTCAATGTCTTATGAAATGTAAATTTTGTTCTGAGAGGAACATCTTCTGCTCCTGAAAGCGTATTCGGTTTGCTGTGTATTTACATTGTCTTTGTGGTATTGTAGAATATTTGTATTTCTGAACACAACGTCTCCCTGACAAATCCATCAGCCTCCTCTCAGAATAAGCCAAACTGGACTCTGCTTCCAGCCCATTATGTGATCATGTCTGGGAGTGTGCCTTTTATAAAGCAGAGAGCAGCTGATTTGATTTGCCACTATTGAAGTCTGTCCTATCTATACCTGATTACATTTTTTTTCAGTTATCTATATACAGTGCGTGCATACTTATTAGGAAAGCATGTATTCTGATTAAATATACAGCACACCAAACTGTCAGCCTCAAACTTCAACCCGAATAATCAATTTAAGGGGATCACATTGCTTAACTGTGAAAGTATGTGGCATAAATTTAGGAATGCCTTTTATTTTGGTGTGCACACTCAAAATAGGTAGAAAAAAGAACTGAAATACACTGAGAAGATAAAAATTGGATGTATGCAATGCAATGAAAATCACCACATGATTAAACAATGTGTAATTGATGGTAGATGCAAAACAGAAGAAAAAAACTATTGCAAACAAATTGGAAAAAAATAAGTATCTTCACAAAGCCTTCAGCTTCCAGTGTCATAATTTTGTAGAACTGTGAAAATGAAAAGTCCTCCAAGCTATTAGCTATGTGAGAAAGACTAAATCACATTAAATAAGAAACACAAGCTGAAGTGCGACAAATGGACCAAAAACGCTTTAAAACTGATTCTCAAAGATTTTATGGACTGATGAGATAAGAGTGACGTTTCATGGATCTCACTGGATTGTTCATGGACATGGTGCCAGTCTGACTACCAGCAAGGTAGTGGACGCATTATGTGGGTTGCTATCATCAATGACAGACTTGCTGGATCATTTTGAGTGACAGGTGGATTGAAAATGGACTCTGAAAAAACACTTCCAGTTTCTGGAAGACACTTTCTTCAATCAGTGTCTGGAGCATTTAAACAGTCCATGATATCAATGCAGGACAGTACTTCATTGCAAGCATCTACTCCACTGATTGCTAGCCAGCAAAGGCTTTAGAGATGACCAAATGATGACTTAGCTCCCGTGTTCAAATAATTTAAATAAAAATGAAAACTCGATGGACCTGCTCAAACTTGAGTTTTATTGTCAGGTAAAGCGATACACACCTGGAAGTCTTTGTTAGCAGCTTCAGCAAAAATATGCAAATTAATTTATGTAAATGCAGAAACATGTTTTCTTCTTAATTGTTATAAGTGATTATGTTAATTGTATTATTTGTACTGGCATATTTGTTATTGGTTAGTTTAGGATGACCTTATTTAGTTGCCTAATAATCATGGTTACCTGATATATTTTCCATGAGAAATAGAAAAATACGACTTCTTCTCGGACTCATCATCAAGACTCATCTTTCTTAATAAGAAAGATTTTTTATCCTGAGAAAATGCACTTGAAAAGGTTTGTTGTATTTGACAATGATTTGAGTAGCCCTGCAGTTTTAAATGGTTCTAAAGGTTTGAGATCACTTGCAAAAAACTGTACAAACTCACCTTCTAAAGGTGCATGCTGAAGACTGAATTTTTCAATTAGCAAAACAGCACATGCTATGGATTTAGCACCTTTGCCATGATAAAAATGGAGTGTTTCCTCCCAGGCACACAAAATACAGGGATAATAAAATGCAAATACATATCCTGAGCACATGCAATGTGATTTATCAAGCCTGAAAGCAATTGCAGTGGCTGCAATTGTGTCTATAATTAATATGTTTATAACAGCTATTTGCGTGTAAGCATCGTGTCATGCATCGAAAAATGTGTTTACCACTAATTATAATATATTCGGATTGATTAAGACAAAATAATACAAATATAGTCTGTCCAGTGATCCAAGTTTCCAAGGTGTTGGGTGAGCTATTAGCTGATTTGTAGCTCGTGACAAGAAGGAGCCACACAATACCTATCACATTCTTTCGGACCATAGACACACAATGGAAGTCCTGTTTGGTTGAGATACTGGTTGAGAGGCACCTAGCAGCAAATACATAACTGAGTGGGAGGTAACAATTATTAAGAGGTTGTGTCTGCAACTCTTATTGGTTACTCTAAAAGGAAGCCATATGTTTAATTCACTCTGTGCCTTTGATGCTCTAATGACACATAAAGTAGAGTCTGTGCATACTAGAGAGAAATGTGTATACATGTGTGCGTGTGCATTGTGCCTCCCGATATGATCTTCTGTCTTCTTCTGTGTTTGTCTGTAACTGCCTAAAAAGGCCTGGGGAGATGCACTGTGTGTGCAGACACAGACACACACAGGCCATAACACAGCTGCCATGGGGCCACTTGGCATGTAGCCTTTCTTACACTGTTCTGTAACCCACCCCACTTCACCCCCACTTCCAATTTTCACACTAACCCAATTAGCATCTCGTCAATAATGCTCAGCATTTCATTTTGCTGCTTTAATTAACAAATTCAATTTGCTCGAAACTGCTGTGAAAACAAATTAAAAGCACGGCAAATTAAAAGCCCTCAGTTCCAGCAGATATAGCTAAGGTGATTACAGATGCGTCAGACGACTGTTTTCTTGTTTGTTTTATCTCAAGAGAGGAAAAGAGACTCCTGAGTGGAGGTGAGACCTTGACTGTGGTGCCAGGGCAGTGTAAGATCTGGAAGTGCAAGGGAGGGGAACTAGACCTGGCAAGAGTGTGAATGGGAGGGAGCAAGTATTGGTGCAGCCTTTGCCACAAGGAGGCATCACTACCCAATAACAACAAGGACTCGGTCACAATAGATTAATATCTTAGACTCTACACCCACATAGCCATTTTGTATTTAAATATTGAAATGCATAGTTAAAGATCAACAAAATTAAATGATTCTTACAGATAATGTAAACAATATAAGAATTATGAATATCACTACTACCATAAATTAATCCTTGAAAAATATAATACTCACTTCCAGGTAAGCAGCACCTCAGCGTGCTAAAGAAGGAGGAGAAGTGGAATTTAGACCTAGTTTACCCGCATGGGTCAAGGCTTGGCCACCAGGGGGGGGGTTTCAAAAACATTGAAACATTGAAACCCCCCCTACTCCTTAAGGAGTAGGTGAGTTTATAGCACAATATTTCTCTCTTAAAAGCAATTCGAGTATAGTGTTCATTCTGACGAAGTTTGGAATTTTTCCAATACTATTCTCTACTTGTTCATACAATGAAACCAAAACATACATTTTTGCTTTTTTTGCCATCCGCTTTGTTAAAACAGTACTCATCCATCCATCCATTATCCTTACCACTCTTAAGGGTTGTGGTTTTGCTGGAGCCAACTGGCATTGTGCGAGAGGCAGAGTACATTCTGGATAGGTCACCAGTCTATCACATGGCTAATAAATGGAGACAAACACCCATTTATAATACACTACATTTACACTTATGGGCAATTTAGGAGGAAGCTGGAGTGCTTGGTTGACCAGTGTCATCGGTATCAGTACCATGTCTATATCACCATTTTTTGTTTGTCAAAATGGGACAACCCGCAAAGCAAAAGAAAATTGGTACACTTCTACAAAATTCTATGGGGCAAACCTGTCTCCTAAAATTTGCATTCCTATACAACTGATCTTCAGTTGCGATTACATTATTGAAGTGAACGGAATCATTACGTTGTCAGGCAGCGTATTTTGTGAATTAATGAAATGTCACACTAATTAAAAAAGTATATGCAAGTAGGTGGTTGGGGTGGATGGGGGGCATATAAAATGCAGGACAGGCAATTTGCATACCCGAGTACGAGACCAAAGTCCTGCGTGAGGTTATGTTATGCATCAAAAATACTTTGCTTAGGGTGAGAGACAGGTTTAAATTTTGTTGTGTGTGTAGTGATCTGTAACATTTAATAATGCACCATAACACCCCATAATCTTTCCCTGACCATAATCATAAAATATGTTAATTAAGTTAGAGTCATATATCAGCATTTTGAACTACAGGATTGGATATTTTAGCGGAAAAGAAAAACAGATGTTGTAGATTAGATAATTTGTCAGATAAAAATACGTTGCCTTCGGACGTTTGAATGATAAGTAGCAACGTAATAGCGATTTTTCATTTGCGTTAATTGTAAACATATGTTCATTATGTTGACTGAAAACGGTTGCAATTATGTTTCTCAGACTGAATTGTGATTGCTCTTTAGTTGTATAGGAAAGTAATTTTTAGGAGACAGGGTTGAATGGGGAGTGTCTTATGCTGGTCTCATTGTCGACCTCCCATCTCACTGGTGTTCTAAAGCCAAACACAGGACCCCATGTGCCTCTGCAGGTCTGATCGTTTATTTTCATGACATTGACATTTATAGATCATATAAGAATTGAGCTACAACCTGCTGTTAGCTTCCTCCAGCTGAAAGTAAGATCCCATGTACTTGCTCTAGCATGGCGTTTTTATAAAATGTTTTGAAAATAAAAGTTAGAAAAAATGTCTAAAAATGTGCACTGGTTGAACTCAGAATAGAGCTCCAACCTCACATTGGTCTCCACCAACTGAAAGTGCAACACTTCATCCACCGATGCCTTTTAAAAAATAAAGGCATGTTGATTGTTGATTGACATTGTTACTGAAGTCCCCAACAAGACCAGGTAATTTGGTAGTGCATAATCTACAGTGCTGAAATGTAATTAGTATATAATTTCTTCTTTGCTTGTTTTTGTGGCTGGAATGGCTGTCTTTTATCTGCGCGCTCTGTAGGAGGACAATTGTCTTGTTATTATTTTAGTCTGGAGGAAGTTAATTGCAGAAATTAGCTGAAATGCCTGATGTGGACACATCATTTTTCAAATGAAAACAGTATTTTAATCTGAGTCTGTGATTTTCTTGAAGAAAACTATAGATATTCCCGTTTGGATTAAGAGTGACCTACTACCCAACATGCATGCACACAGTTTGCAGCTTGTCATACTGGAAAAAAAGGTGACGTTGTTGATGACCAAAAGACCTAAACTCACGACACTTGATTAACCAAAACTTTACTGTCCAGCCTTTATCTGTAGTCAAAAGCCCTGAAAAGTGCCCAAAAAAGCTGGATCATGCAAACATCCATGCAGTAATTAGTTTCCTTTGCTGTTTAGCCCAGTGTTAGGAAAGGGTGACAGATATTCAGATGGAGCTTTGCAATCCACGGAGCAATTTGAGATTTAATTCAGCCTTGAGATACTGCTCAGAAGCCTCTAGTATCTGAGTATATCAAACCAGGAAAAGACCCCCAGGGCCGACACAGTACATGTATGTATTAACCCAATCCATCTAGCCTGGAATGACTCTTGATCCCCAGGAGGGGCTTGATGGTGGACTGCAGAAAAGGATGACTCTATTTAGACCCCAAACCAGATAAGTCTTTAAAAAGATCTGTAGACAGTTTTCTTCAAGAAGTAGAGCTTAAAGGGTGATAATACTCTGTCATTCCTTTTAAAATGGAAAATATTATCATGTTATTAGTGGTTTTATTCCTGAAGTAATAATGTTAGTTAATGATATGTTTGATCTTACTTCATCTAGAAACTGTTTTTACATCCTCTTTTTTTACCTGCTGTTTTTATTATGTGTATCTCCTCCTCTTTGTGATTTCTACTTGTCTTAATCCTCTCTGTTTTAATTGCCTGAATTAAACTAATAGCTTGATAGTCCTCTGCCTTGAGAAACATACAGGCCTTAGTATTCCCAGCAGTCATTACAAAGGCAAATATAAGTATCCTTGTCTTGCTTTATTCCTTTACAGACATGCTATACAGTGGTAGACCAGACCAGACCAGACCTTCACAACACCACTACTCAACCTCTTGACTAAACCTTTTTGCAAACACACACACTCACATAGCTAATGGAACTGGCCATAGGCCAGGTACCTGTGATGGTCAAAGTGGCTTTGTTTAGCTCCAATGTTAAATTGATTTTTAGTTTCCGAGTCACACGGCATTGGCAGCAAGCTGACCCTTTCGAGACAGAGTGGCAAAGACAGAGAGGGAGACAGACACTGCACTTGTACTTGCGAGCTGTTCAGGGCTTGTCCTCATCAGATGAGTGTCCTTCGACTCTTTATTTGGTGATTTTAAATCCCACTCTATCTCCCTGCTTTTCATCATTCCTGTTTTCTTCTCAGTTCTCATGTCATCTTGACTTGTGATTAGAACTTAGCAGACACCAAACAGTGCATCCATCTGGTCCACATATCAACATCTGGAAAGGGTGTTGGCTGTTTTGACATGGGGAAGACACACACACATCTCTCACATCTTGCAGTTTAATATATGTGTGTTATATGTTATTTTGCTTGCATTTGTGTTTCTGTGCATCTCCCTGAAACTCTTTCCCCCTCCCTTTCTTTCCTCCACTCACAGCTAATTATTGTCCCGCTTAATTACCAGTAACACAGCAGTCCAGCTTGCTTCAGCTTTAAAGAACTATTCTGCACTCCATTCCCAATACCTGATTGAACTCGGCTAAATGGAAAAGTTGTGCTGGAGAAAACGCTTTAGTCACACAGTATTTTGTTTCATTTCTTTTCTAATATGTCTCCCACTGTCTGGTTACTTGAAGATAACAGACATTTGAATTTGTTTTGGGGATATCATAAAAAATAAAAATAACAATTTGAAATGGAAAAAGGCAGCAAGACACAAGATGGGGGAATTGTTTCACAGCTTGCACACACACATTCACCACTCTTGTTGGATCTATAAAGGCAATAAACCAATAGGAACATACACATCTCCTGACCTTCAGCTCCAATTAGGCCCTGTGGAGAGCTTGGTGAACTTTTCAACCTTACGTCTTGTCTATTGATACTCCAATAGAATTGGTCTGAAGACAGGGAAATCAGCAAGTCAATATCCACCATTACTGTTTTGCACAAGAACAAGTTTCAGTTTCAGTCACAAAAGCTTTAGTAGTTTGTTGACATCAAAGAAAGGAGCTCCAAGTCCCATATGGAAGAATCTCAGTTCCATCTCTCACAGTTGATTGAAGACCACTAACAGAAAATGATAGAAATATAAGACTATAAAACCAAGGTGGATTTTCCACTATAGCATTCACATTGGAGTGTTCATAGCGATAAAGCCTTTTAACACACAGCAGAAAAGACCACACATTGTAATGTAACAGAAAGCCTGCTTTCTCATGATCCAAAACCAGCATTCATTCACAGTTTTTCCACAGACAATGCTATAACTTTATCAAAGAGAAATATTTAAGCATGGATTACTCTTCTACATTAACTATACAGTTGACCTTCTAGAGAAAAATGATAATTTCAAAGAAACTATCACCACATTTTAGAATTACAAAAGGTAACGTAGTGCAGAAAACAAAGTAATGTTCTTCTACATTAAATTGACCTAGTAACATTGAAACAGCCAGGTCTTGATCTCTGCTCAGAAGTTGCTGCAGGATTGTCCACATTAGTGGCCTCATGTCTGCTAGTGGGAAGACATTGATTCAGTGTTCTCCCATAAATACCAGGTCTCTACACCTGCACTTCATTGGACAGGGGTCAATCACAGCCCAATAGGGAAATGATGATAGTCCTTCTGTGTGTGTAGGAGTGCAATTGTGTATTGAGGTATCAAGTATGCTTTCAGTGTCCTCATGTCATTGATTGATCCACAGTGTCAAGACACTTGCATTGATTTGTTTTGCAAGGTCACAAAGGAAACTCCTGACTCAGCAGGGGCCCTTAGGATGCCTATTTGTGTACTTATGTATGCACACACAGACACATGCATTGTTTAGAATTTTGCAATATGCACAGTTCTATATGTCTGATATCATGAACAGAAGTAGAAGGTAATTCTCTGTAATATGTAGTTAATTTTCAGCACTTTTATCCAAATCCACAAGTCTTTCCAGTTTTCCACTTCCCTTTTGTGATATCTAGAATATTGACTGGGAGATACAAGCCGTCTTGTGGAAGCTTATGGGTAACTATCTCATGACCAAGCTCAGCCCCAAAAGGTAGCAGAAAACGGCATAGGCCTTCTTGACTCAGCAAAGTTTATGGAATCTGTCTGTTGTGAGGATCCTGAGCATATTATTGTGGGCACACAGTGATGGCTGTAAAATCCACTAAATTACAATTTCTGATAGTCATCTGTCTGGGACGTTAGTTGGTGGTCCACATTTTCTTTCCCCATGATAATGCTGAACTACCCACCAAGCACCCACCGCCACCACCCACCCATCCACACAAACATGGTTATTCTGGAACTCACACCGTGTCCTTTCAGCTGCTTTTTCACTTGATTTCAAAACTTTGCCTTCAAAAAGTCTTGAGTTGCTTTTGCAGAATGTTTAGGGTAATCATCCATCTGCACTGTGAAGACCTGTCTAATCAGTTTTGTAGCATTTGGTTGAATGTGAGCAGTATAGCCCATACACCTCAGAATTCATCATCAATAAACGCCAGTGAGCCCGTTCAATTGGCACCACACAGTACATGCTCATGCAGTAACATTACCTCCAGAATTTTTGATACATGATGCAGTATGCTTTGGGTCATGACCTGTTTTTTCCATCACTATACTCTTCTCTTTCCATCATTCTGCTACAAGTTAATCTTGGTTTTATTTGTCCAAAGAATCTGATTCCGGATCATTAGAGGCATTTTTGGGTGTTTACTGGCAAAGTCTAATCTGGCTTTCTTGTTTTGCACCTTGTTGTAAACCCCCTTTGTACATATTCAGGAAGGTGTCGATTGATTGTAGATTTTGACAATGTTACGCCTACCTCCTCCAGAGTATTACTGACATCTGTTGTATGTATGTTGCTGTATGTTTTATAGCACTTTGTCTTAAATAAGGAAAGGATTCTGCAATTATCCTCTTCATTGGTCCTCTGTGATCTTCCAGATCTTTTGATGTTGATGAGCTCGCCAGTGCTTTATTTCTTATTAGGAATGCACCAAACTGTTGATTTTGCCACACCTATGGCTTTTACTATCTCTCTTATAGATTAGCAGACATGGACAAAATTGAGGGCTTCTCAGTGTTAAAGAAAGAAAAATCACAATGCTCACTGAAATAATG
>OMLM01008080.1:10533-26989 GCA_900302695.1 Helostoma temminkii
TATTCTTGACGTCTGTTGATGTATGAATCAGTGTTTCCTGACCAAGAACAGGATAGTGCGATCATCTGCATTAGTTGTCTTCCAATGTCTGTCAGTGTCGTTAAGCTCACAAGTGCTTTATTTCTTATTAGGAATGTACCAAACTGTTGATTTTGCCACACCTATGGCTTTTACTATCTCTCTTATAGATTAGCAGACATGGACAAAATTGAGGGCTTCTCAGTGTTAAAGAAAGAAAAATCACAATGCTCACTGAAATAATGTGAAACTGACAAAAGTAATAATAAATAAAAATATTCTGAAAATTAAATAATGAAAATCAGACATTGCTTTTGAATTGTGGTTCAACAGATAATTTAAAAAAAAACTAATGAAACTGGCCCGGACAAAAATGATGGTACCCCTGGAAAAGAAAATAATTTAACCCATGACCATGTTAAACTGTTGTAAAGTGCACCCTGTTATTAGTATCACAGGTGTCTTCAAACTTGTAATCAGTCAGTCTGCCTATTCAGAGGTTGAAAAGTGGTCACTGTGCTGTTTGGTATCACGGTGTGCGCTGCACTGAACAAGGACCACAGAAAGTTAAGAAGAGAGTTGTTTTAGGAGATTAGAAAGAAAAGTGACAAACATGTTAAAAATAAGGGTTATAAAACCATCTCCAAGTGTCAGAAAGCTTGGTCTCAGTTGCAGGTCATGGGTCCATAACAGGATAAAGACCCAAAACACCCAAGACCTAAAAACACCCAAGAATGGCTAAGAACAAAAAACTGGACTATTCTGAAGTGGCCTCCTATGAACCCTGAGCTGAAACATGCAGTCTGGAGAAGGTACCCTTCGAACCTGAGACAGCTGGAGCAGTTTGCTCACAAGGATTCGGCCAAAACACCTGTCGACAGGTGCAGACGTTTCATTGAGAGTTACAGAAATCCTTTGATTGCCTCAAAAGGTTGTGCAACAAAATATTAAGTACCATCATTTTTGTCCAGGCCAGTTTCATTGGTTTTGTGTTTTTCTTCTGTTGATTCACAATTAAAAAACAATGTTTGATTTTCATTAGTAAATTTTATTTTCTGTCTGTATGTTGTTTCAGCCTAATCATGGCCTCTATTGCTTTGAAATCCCTTGGATTTTATATTGGTAGCTGCCAAATACCAACTTGATATCTGTTTTATACCCCAGACCTTCTATTTACTTCATTTGTCTTTAATGTAATAAGGGAATGGATCACACTTGGTCAATTAACTTCCTTTCAGTCACTCACCCAAAAATATTTGAGCCCCTAAAATTTGAGGTACCCTGTTTAAAATGGCTGTAATTCCTGAATAGCAATTGCCATATTTTTTGAAACCTTGAAAATTAAGCTCACCGTCGACACTTCCATCACATCTTGACTGTATTAATTCAAATCCATTGCAGTGGTGTATAAATGCAAAATCACAAAAACACAGTCATTGCGCAAATACCTCTGGACCTATCTGTAAATGGTTGTATCGGTTGAAAAACTAAATTCAGAAATCTGCCTGCTTTGTGTGCCTTATATTCAGGAATGTTTTTTGTGTCTCAAAAAAAAAAACATGAAAAGTTCTTGTAAATAATCAATTTGGATGTTCAGATCTAAACACACTCTCACAGTGAACATATGTACAGTAGCTCTTGCTTAATTTTTACAGTAGCTTTTGCAGTATCTAAATCTATCAGTGTCCTCCTCTAGTCATAGCCAGTCAGTAAGTGCTCTGTTTCCAAAAGAGGACCTTAAATAATGGTTCCATTTATTACTTTAACACATCTACAACTTCAAGATCATCTCTAAATAAAAACTGAACAATTTGTTGTCAGGATGGTTGTCATAGCTTGTAATGTTAGTAGTTGAATATTCATAACACACCCAAATTAGTCAAGCCACAAAAGCAGTACAATGTGGTGTAAAGGTGGCATTGTGCTCTGATGCTATTAGTTTATATATTTTGCTGTGTGAGTCTTTTAATAGAAACAAATGAGCTGCCATGAGCTTACAACCTTTTCTCACAGGGTCCTTGTTCAAAAAGCAGTTGACCTGACATATTACCTTTGACAAAAAGATGGAGGAAAGGTTTGTCACAGTCAGCATTACTGCTCTTTTAATTGGTTTTCATGAATATTTTATGAAATTAAGATGGAATTGGATGAAGCTTTTTATGAGAAAAGGTGGTGGTGTGATATTACTTAGTAGATGTCTATATGACTATATTTATACAGTATGTGTATGTTTGTCTGCATGCTTGAATATTCATGTGTCAGCATGAGCTGTCGTTTTATCTGTTCGTGCCTGCTGCTGTGCACATTATCAGATTACTGCAGTCCAGAGTGTTAGAGGGAATGTAATAACAGCAGCAGCAGGGAGGACTGTGTACCCTATGCAGGTGGCCGCGGCTGTCCTATCCCTCTGCTCAAGAGGAAGCTGCTCACCGCTCTCCGAAGAAATAAATCTTTTATTTGGTTTGTTGTATTTTTAACCAAGGGCTCCTGGTCACGCAACAAAGCTTTTCTCTCTATCCCCTTTGCTACCATCTATTCGCTCTTCTTCGCAGCACAATGTGGAGACATGATCAAATTTGTATTAGCAAATTGCGATTTTTAAAGAACCGATTATAAACAAAGTCTTAGTGGTTGTGTTTCACATTTAATGAAAAAAATAGATGTTACTTTTTGTCAGCAAATATTAATATGTCTAGTATCTTTTGTCCTCGTACTGTTAAATCTTTATTGATGCTTTATATGACTATATTTATAGTTTTAGGAACCCATATACCCAGAAACCCTGTATTCCTATAACTCTGTGATCTCTGTTATCCAGACAGCCACACCCAGACATAACCTAAAAAGCTCATCCCATTAGCTCATTCTTACCTCACCTCCACCCTTTGTTACTAAGGGACGATGACTAAGATGCAGTTAAAAGCACACAAAGGCAAAAACACCAGGCTTCTATTTTACTTCTGGAGCATTACAGACCAGCCCAGGCATTTTTACTGTGTGTGTGATTTAAACTCATATACACACGTAAAAGTACTGACTCAGATGAAGTGTCGAAGTAGAGGAGAGGGGCAGAGATGAGATGAGAGAATCACAGAAAGATAAAAGATGAGTCACGCTGTTGACAACCATCTTCTAAAAACTCCATCAACCACCGGCACTTACTCATACATGATACAGGTTGTGTTTTTGTGTGTTTGTGTAAGAGAGTGTGTGTGGGTCGGAGGGGACAGCATATCATCATCAGATGCATATCATCAAGAGAGCAGAGGTATAAAACCAGGGTACACCAATAATTATTGCACTTGGCAACAATAATGTTAATGTTGCATTTAGACAAATGGCCAGTTACCCAATATCCTAATGTTAAGCAATGTTCATTTCTTAATGTCAATATCATGTAATTACATTAGTGTTGTAGTACCACTGGCTCACATGACTACCTATGCAGTATGTTAAAGAGATAGTTTATACTGTGGCCAGATATCCATGCTTCTTGACAAGTGATAAAAATGATGTGTCAGTAAAAAAATAGCAAATTTTAACTTTAAGGACTATTATAACAAACTTTCACTGTTAAACACTCACTGTGATTCTATAACTCCTAGTACTGCTACTACAACTAATATTATTATTATTGTTATTACCAGACCAGTACCATCATGAACAATTCATCTTACTTGCTTTATGATGAATTGTGGGAAGCTCTTTTAGCTGCAAACTGATTGCACCAAAAAGCAAGACAGAAAACTTCAGGCAGTTTTTTGTGCCCACTGCCATTAGACTGTTGTGTGCACCATCTCAACAATATTTCAAACAATCATTGCTGACAGATTTTACTTGCTGTCAGGTTGCTGTATCAAGTGAATTTACCTCACTGTGGATCATTTAAGTATTATCTTATCTTATATAATATTACCATTAATAGTGTTATTTTTAAATAAATATTCTCACACAATATACATTTTCACTGCTAATGCAAGAGCTGCATCAAATTTAAAAAAAACTGAAATCTGTGCATGCATTTATGGTGGCTATGGCAGTGCAATTTTACCATATTGACTTTAAATTAATTTGAAATGAGCTACAAAATGATGGCAGGGATACTACCCCCTCCCGTCCATGTCGACTCCTCTGTCTGTTCTCCCCTTCTGCTTCCTCTCCTTTCTGTGTGATAACAATCAGCAAATATGAAAAGTAAATTGTGGAAGAACGTTGGCAAATGGGTTTTGGGTAGATTGTGTATGAATATTTAATTTAGTCATAAAGTAGGGATTTAGTCTATTAATGGTTTTCCCACTGCTGTCACTTGGGTTGACCCCCTTCGTTCTCTCACCCAGATTAGTATGGTGGCCAGCCTGTTATCTGGCCTGCTGATTGGTCCTGTTAATGATTGTATTTATACTTATTAGAGCATTATAGATTTTCATAGGGGGTGATGGTTGTCAGAAACATATTAGACTGTTTATTAAATTAAAAAAATAAACAAATAACAAGAGAATCTGATATAGATAATTACAGTGAAGTAGTTTGTCTTTTAGTCAGAATATCAAAGCCTTTGCGAAATTGCATCTTTCTTCTGATAGAAGTAAAAAAATTTACATCATCTGGACCAGCACTCATAAAACATCCAAGAATAGAGGCACTGATGTTGGCTTTTATGGCTACATGACTACAGAGAAATATAAAACTTAATTATGTTCTCATATAATACTGTAGCTATTTTATGATAATTCAGGACTCCAGTCTCTTGGTCTACATCAGTATTGTTAATATTGCTGCTAGCCTCAGAGCCCCAGAGTCCACACTGGCTGGCTGTACTACCATGACAGCTGGAGTGGCCACCACCTCTGGCTCCCAACTGCTTCCTTGTTTCTGACCTAATAACACTTTAACTGGCAGTGTCAGTCTAGACTTACCTGTGGCAAACATCTGTGGGCCAGTTTATTTTGCAAATACTGATTTAACCTCTCTGGAGATCTTTGCAAGTGTGGACTACTTTATCAGGTCAGTCCAGTTAGTGTCTGTTAACCCAGAAAAAGTGTTATTTTGCAGCATTCAAAAGGGCACTGACAACCAGCACTCAAAATTACATGTTTTCCATTGTCGAATCAGCAATGCAAAATGGCAAGTGGGACAAATACCAAACAAAAAAAGAAAATAAAATTATGAAAATAATTTGTTACATTTATTTTCAATAGAAATTGGTTGTTATCTTGTTAGGTAGACAGAACCTGTTTGAAGGACCACATTCTCGCAAATCTGTGATGCTGTTCAGTGTTTCTAAGCAAACAATATGAAATGCCACAATCAGCAGAGGAAAGCAGACCAGACAACATGTGTAAACTAAAAATGCTGATGTGTGTAAACACAGGGATAGGCTGTAAAGTGCACCACTTACCATCTGCTGATGGTAAATGGTAAAACAGATTTTATTTGCGATCACAGTTTTTAGGTTTGGGATGGCTTTAAGTATGATTGGGAAGGTTGTGGAACACCAAAAAATATTATTTTGAGCCCTGCTGGCATGTGGTGAACTCCACCAACCTGGCAACGAGTAGCGAGTGAGGAGAATAAAATCAGTCAATAATAAATATTCACTACATTTGGTTTAAGTTTCAGTTTATTATTATGGCAGTAAGAGTGCAGTGACCAGCCACTCTGTGTCTGGGCAGGCTTCAACCAGGGTGTGATCCCTCAACTCTTGGCTGTGTTTGATAAAGATTAATTCAATCCTATTTTCTGCTTTAAAATGCTTTTGCTAATGTAATTCTCTCTGTGTCCGATTTCCCACTCTCTCTCTCTTTGTGTGTGTGTCTGTCGGTCTCTCACCCTCTCCTAAGGAACACTAAGCACCTTATCCATGTTAAGGACCAACAAAAGCAGTAGGAAGAGAGCACAGTGGTAGTGTGTTGTAATTCTCTACCACTGATTCATTATCTCTCTGCGTGTCCTGGCAGGCTGAAGGGTGCTCCCACTTTTCATCTGCTGGTTACAAACTGTATAACTTATATCATGCATGTGTCAGTGTATGTTTGTGAATATAAAAATTTAAATAGAAAAGTGGATTTACTTGAAATTCTTGAAGATGTTCCGCCTCTCATCTAAAAGGCTTTTTTAGTTTTTCAGTAGTGAGAACCTAAGTGTCTGAGAATCTCCAGACTATCTCCTACTCTATGTCATATTCATACTTAAATGAAAAAAAAAATGTTGCTTTAGCATTCAGATTAACACACAGTAAGTTGACTTGCAGAAGTCTGGAGACCCAGTAGAGGGTGCTGCACAGTCCTAGTGATAATTTAATCAGTCTTTCTCCAGAACATTTGGAAAGGATAGATGTGTTTTATTATAGTATACATTTTTGGTACAGCAGTTGTCAGAAGAGATTATGTGACAACTGCTGTTACATACATGTATACAGTTAAAAAAGCTATAGAAATACGATAGGATTTGCTAAAGATAATCTAGATTATAGTGCTTCTACATTGCTATACTGTATTTACTGGTGTGGTTAAGACAGACTGTGAGATTGTGGTCTAGTTGTTCTAATCAAGGCCTTATCTCAAGTTCAACAAAAGCAAGAAGACCTAGAGATGTTCTTATTTCTCTGCTATTATTGATTCATCCTGCAGCTGTATACAGCATCTGACTGACTGCAGAGAGTTTTCAGTGTGCGTAAGGACATATGTGTAGATGTGGGTGCTTATTCATATCCGTGTGGGAGTTAGAAGTTTGTGGATGTGTGTGTAAACCACTTTGTGAATGTGTGTATAGAGACATGTAATGTTTGAGTGTGTGATCTAAGCCTGCCCGTGCCTGTGCCTCATGTTGACACACTGATCTCTCCTGCTAACATTCCCAAACCACGTTCCAAGTCACCCAAACCACCACATACAATGCACTGAAACCATACTTTTGCAGGTGACACCATACTCTCCAGGCAGACCCTCACAACATCTTCTCCACTCTGAGAATTTTCACTTGTGATTTTAAATCAGGCTTTGTTGACCCATTGTCTTGCTGTATTTAAAGTTTTTCCATCGATGGACCTTGTTTTAATTATAATATTTATTATAAGTCACTTCAAGTAAGAATCTGATTAATATTAAAGCAAGTGTTTAGTAGCCTATCAGAGACTCCAACCAGCAATGTATGTGTGTAGAGAAGGACTCTGAGTATGTTGAGAGCCTCTTTGCTTATCCCTCTCAGCAACTGCTTAGTATGGTGCTTGAATATTAATGATGCCTGGTGCTAAAAGCTGGTTTTGTCTGTGACCTATAACCATACAGTCTTTCTCTCTCGTTCTCTCCCTCTCGCTCTCTTCCACACACACACCTTAGAGAGTGTGACACACACATACACACAGGCCCTTCATCCTTTCCTCAGATGTGAAGATCTTCTTCCTGAGGGACTGGTGTATGAGGAGGGCTAGGTGTTGATTACTGCAGTGCTTGACAGTCAAGTATATGTGTGTCTATAAGTGTATGTGTGCGTGTAGAAAGACGGCAGTTTAGTAAGAGGTGTATCCAGCTAGCACCTCCTCTAGACTTCTCCTCAACCACTGGAGACATCAAGTGTAAAACTGCACATTCTTTCAAAGGTCACACACAGGTGTTAGGGAAACTACTTCAAAAATATAACTGTGCAAGTGTGCATAAAAATTACAATTGTGCTTCTTGTATAAAATATAAACTTATGAAAAGTACTACTACTACTAGAGTCAAATGTTAAGATATTAAATGTATTTTAATAAGCTGTAAAAACACAAAAATAAACATATACTACTAACAATGATCATATGTGAATTTAACATTGTGAAACTACCTTTTAGATACAGCAAGATAAATCGTTATAACTGAGTGAGCAAATGCAATACAGTATGTACGAGTAGCAGGCTCTCTGCAAGACTGTATGGTATTACATATTTGTTATTTCTGATAATTGATTGTGACCGACTTTCTTCTCTTATTCTTCCAGCAACAGCGACGTCTGGACCTATTAACCATCACCAACTCTGGTAAGTCCTTGACTGACTATAATCATACACACACCACTTCTCGACTTCAACACCACTCCACCACTGATATGAAACTGGGCTTCCATAAAAAGCTATGTTTCTTCTAATCCAAACCAAAATATAAACATGGAACTTCTTGGAATCAGATTTTCCTATGCAAACACAGGTGCTCACATAACCACAGTAGCAGGTCAGTTGCTATAGATTGTATTGAAAGATGTTGTTTCATGATGTGATGCATTAAATGTCTAGTTTTATAGAGTGGATGTCCATCATTTCTGTATCTGGATTGTTAAGAGGCTAGTTGACAGGGCATATGCTTTCCATGCTGTGATGAATTGTGTTTGTGTTGATGTCACTTTTATCATGAGATTTTTCTGGATAAATTACACATTTACTTTTATTATCACCACTGTCACCACATTTTAAAATCATTGTTATCATGTTGGTGAACACATCAAAACAGTTAAGTGTGTTTATCTATGTACAGTGTTTCCATGACTGAAAATCAGTACACTGTAAGTACGGTATGTGCATGTATCGAACGTACTGTATGGCTATTTTTCACAACTTCCGTCACTGATTATACTACTGCTATTATAAATACAGGCAGATAAACTTTACAATACTGCAACAATGACACATGTCACAAACTTAACCACAACTAATTGTTTATTATACAGTCTCTGAAACACAGCTGTCACACGCATGCATTGCTGAAATTTCCTTCAGTATGAAAGATGAATGGAATATGTTCAGTCAATGTTTGTGAGTATGTTGTGTTATGGGGGGTTTGTTTTATTTTCTGAAGGCATTTGTGCAGATTAGGTTGGATTGTATCCAATACGCACTTCAAACTTGTAATGTTTTGCAGTCAAGCACACATATGGTGCTCCAAGTTTGACTCGATGTGGAAATATGTCACAAAGTAGTTGCACAGAAACCTATTCCAGTCTCTTAGAGAAGCAGCTGTGAGCATGAGGGACCCGATGAGACGAAGAGAAAGGAGAAATATGAAAAAAATGGGGGAGGGAAACAGATGGAGGATGATACAGAGACCCATATGTCTAAAGTATCTGGATGATCTAATACACTTTGATTAGAATTATGTGTATGTGAATCACATGGAGACTGTGTTTATTTAGCAGGTTTACATTGCAGCTGTTCCTCTGGCCCTGGGCAGAGGCTAGATCTGCCCCTGGCATTCACCACTTGACAGAGTATAAGAAAGGGCAAAGAAGGGAAAGGATTTAAAAAGACTACATAGCAACACCTTCACAGACAGGTGAAAAGAAAAAAAGAGGGAATAATTAGATTATTAAACTGTTTGGTGAGTCTCTGTTTACTGACCTTTTTCTGTCTTGTATCACACCTATGAATGCTATATATTCATATTTAAATTTTTGTGCCTAAACATTATGATTTTACATTTTACATATAGTGCGCCTACCAATCATGACAGTTTAGGAAGTGATGCTTTAAAAGATGCAAGCTTTAGAAGTTTCACTCATTAAAGAACATGATTGTTTTGGAAAATGACCTGCCCAGCAATAACACAGGCAAAAACATTTCACCGGAACAAGCATTTGTCTGCTGTAGTCTGATCTCATACATCAGAGTTCACTTGGTGCACTGTTCATTATTGCGCGTATGGCAGATATATCCCTCATAGTCAAGTATGTCTGAATGTTACCACCAGGAACATTAACACAAAAGTGACCCATGTCTGAATGACAGAAAGCATCACTTTAACAGACTGATGAAGCCAGCAGTGTTATGAATATCTGAAAAGAGCTATAGTCAACATATTGAATGTGAGAGGAGCAGGCATTTGTAAGGGGCAAATCGTTATACCAGGTGACTGGGTCATAATATCTGAGAAACTACAAGGCTTGTGGGGTCCTTCAGCTGAGCAGTCATAAGCACCTACAGACAGCAGATCTTCAGTTTCTATTGGAACTACTTCACAGGACTGTATGTCTGTGATTTTGAAAGAAGCACTAGTCCATGGACGTGGATACCAAGGTGCTTGTAAATGGTCAGACTTGTCACTGGTAAAATGTGGTCTTCAGATGTCCCACAAATTCTCAGCAGACGTATGTCCAGACCTTAGCTGGGCCACTGGAAGTCCCTTTAGTGTTGTGATGTTTGTCTTATGTCAGTGAAATATGGATGTTCCTTCATTTTCTATAAGAACACCATTCTCTCAATCCACAAATGTCTACCAATGTTAAATATACCCATAGCATCTTGTTATCAGTACCATGTTTCACCATTAAGAAGGATTTAGCAGGGTGCTTTATGTGATTTTTGTCTCATTAGAGCAGATGCCATTGTTTGTATTGTTTTGAGTTTGGTAAACTTCATATGGCTGTGTTCTGTGTTTTATTCTCATGCAGCCAGTTGTTATACAGAGGTCTGAATGCTGCAAAGATATTTGTTTCTCCACTAGGTTATTTAATCTCTTTAGAAAAACCCACTTCTTTTGTCAAAGCAGCTGCCTCTGTATAGTTTATATTAAGGCATCAACTGTGTGCTCTGTTATTTACATTGAGTCATGTTGATTTAAATTAGATCATACAGTACACTATTTAGAAAAAATATGAAGGGATATGAAGGCAAAACTAACCAAAGCTCTTTTAATTTTATCTTCTTTCTTTGTTCATTTTCCATTATTTTCCATTTATTTTCAAACTCTGTGGTCTCTTAAGTGAGGTAAATGTCAAAACAACCTGATCACTGCAGAGGAATGCCTTTTCTATTGCTGCTGTTTTACTAAGGTGGTAATGAGATGTCCCATTAAAATTGTACTGTAACAGTCACCGTGACATCTCATTGAATATTTAAACTGCTTAAAAGTTGTGTTTTTCTGACTTTTCATCTCCTTCTGTTCATAGACTTACAGTAGTGGACACAGTAGGTCTTCTTTAGAGTTGAGTTTGAACCCATGGAAGGGTCCTAAATTGACTGAAATAGCTTTCAATTATTTCTCATTGAAAGCATTTTCCTCTGACCAGTGTATTGCCCAATGTGCTGTGTACACTATTGCAGGTCATTATTCAAGCTGTTGTTACGTTTGGCCTTGAAGGGAAGTGTATTATATTCTTAACTTGGCAGACATATTTTATCCTGCCCTGCTGCTTATTACTATTCACAGTAGGTGAGCAGACATGCACACACACACCAAACATGGTGAAGGTTATTATGATGGCTGTGTGAAGAGCAGGCGAGGCTTTGAGATGAGTAATTCCGATAGGGGAAACACAGGCAGGATACCATCTCCTTCTCCCTGCCAATTGAAGGAGTTTCTGCTCCTGTTCTTCTTGTTATCCTCTCAAATGCCTCCGTCTCTGCTTTTTTCCTTTTTTTCGTTTAAGCAATACTCATTATCTGCTGTTATTTATTAGCTATCTTATTTTATCACATTGCCTTTGTGCTTTTGTTTCTGCCTCTTATTCTATTGTATCTTATTGTATCTTCTTTTCTCTTTTCTTCATTCATCTCCCTTCTTCTTGTCTTGCTAGCATGGACAGCAGGGACATTCACAGGGTGTGAACAAACTAATAGGCTCAAGTGACTTCATAACCTGCTGTGTCGGAGACAGACAGAGAGCGATTTGATGAGGATTCTGGCCATGCTTCTCTGTTGGCCTGCATTTCTAATGGGATTCATTAGCTGTTCTGAAGAATGATTCATACGTGTGATCAAGTGTATATACTTTAAATATATAGTGCCAGTATATAAACACATAAGAAAAACAACAAAAACATACACTACTTTTACTATCTCTTTCTTATTTCACACACGAACACACACATGTGCACTCACTCCCACACACAGACCCACTCAAAACCTGCTCGGCCCTCTTTAATTGGACACTTGAGCAGCGCACGGCTGCATCTGGCTCCTGTTGAACACAGCCTGACATTTCAGACTGCTGACCTTTCCAGCCACGCCACCACTAAATAATGATTAGTCCTGGCAACTGTTCCACCACAGCAGCATCCAGGTACACACACATGCATGTACACATACTGCACACACACGTACAAACAGGTGCAAAAAGCACAAAACAGAACAACAATAACACCTGTATTGAAGGCTTTGTCTTTTCACAGTGAGAAAATGGGGTGCAGACATTGATTTAAGAGGCCATTGTCATTCTTTTGGCTTATCGATTAGACTGTCCTTTTCCACATCTGCAGTCAGCACCCAATAATGTGTTGTTCTGAATTAACTCTGCTTGCCTCTGTTTAGTTTCTTCTTTCCCCTTTATGCACCCTCAGCATTACAGTGGAAAAAAGGTCAATCATATTCATGAGATCTGGGCAGATTTTAGAGAATTGTTGTGTGTGAATGTGTGTGTACTTTTGCATACACTTTTAGGTTTGTCCACAGATTCATGCGGTATTTGTGTGTGAGAGACTGAAGCAATGAAGCAACACAGAGATAATAGGCAGTTCTCAGATCTTCTCTCACTTTCTTTTTTGCTCTATCATTTCTCTCTTTGTATCTTCATTTGCCTGCTGTTTCTGTCAGAGCAGAATAGAAATGTTCTTTATTAGCGCCTCTCTTTCTACAGATATTTTTTGTGTTTCCTGCTTTGTTCTCTCCAGACAAAATCACTGTACATATCTCAGAGGTCAGAGTTCACCTCTCCCCCAGTGAACTGCTAATATTGAATAGCTCTGTCTAGATCTTCCATTCTGCATAGTAATGGTGTAGAAACTGATCTATGTAAATTGAGCATTAAGTGCGAAAGGGGTGAGTATACAGTAAAACTTTACCAAAATAATTAAAGCAGATGGCTCCTACGCAATCATAACTATAATTATTTTTCCCTTATTGTGTCCAAGCAAGCAGTATTTAAATCACAGATATTGAACATAATGAATCAACACATCAACACATTTTATTTTCTGTGAAGAACGTGGGAACAATAAAAATGTCTTTTTTTAATCTATTTTGACTGAGCACATACTATATACCGTCCTGCACCGTCCTTGGTAAATATGAGCAAAGAAGGCTGTTTAACTGCTTTGATCTTTTGCTCAAACACAACACAGTTTAATCCAATAAAAATATATATGTTAAATATATGTGTGCCACAATTATCGGCACCCTTTTAGTCAATACTTTGTGCTGCCCCCCTTTGCCAAGATAACAGCCTTGAGCCCTCTGCTATAATGGCTGATTAGGTTGGAGAATACATGCCAAGGAATCTGAGACCATTTCTCCACACAGAATCTCTCCAGATCCTTCAGATCCATGCTGGTGGACTCTTCTCTTCAGTTCACCCACAAGTTTTATATGGGATTCAAGTCAGGGGACTGGGATGACCAGGGCAAGACTTTTGTAGTCAGCAAACAATTTTTGCGTTGATATTTGATAGAGTTCATGATGCCATGTATCCTAACAAGTTGTCTAGATCTTCTGGGCTCCAAAACATTAAAGACCCACCACCATATTATGCTCTTTTCCACCACTTTTCCATATGGCTACCTATCTGTGTGCACCAAACCCACCTCTGGCTTCTCCGATTCCATCTAAAATTTTAGTAGTGTTAAACTCTTCACTTGTTGTGAAGTAGGTGACGCAGACTGTAGTTTTGGAGATTCTTGGAGATTTTTGTGGCCACTCAAACCATCCTCCTGACAGTGCTTTGGGACACTTCCAGGCTGATTCATGTGAATTCATAAAGATTGATAAAACCTCATTAGCCATTATAGCGGAAGATTCAGGGCTGTTATCTTGGCAAAGTGAGGCAGCACAAAGTATTGCCTAAGAGGGTGCCAATAATTGTGGCACACATGTATTTAACAAATCTATTTTTATTTTATAAAACTGTGTTGTGTTTGCAATTGTTTGTTTTCAATGAGAGGCGGGTTTTTTGTAAACATTTTGAGCAAAAGATCAAAAGCTTAAACAATAAAGACATTTTTTCACAGCCTTCTTTGCACATATTTACCAAGGGTGCCAATATTAGTGGAGGGCACTGTATATTATTCAGGTGGGTTTTCCAGTTCCAAATTCAATAGCTGTGGGAGAAGTATAGCAATTAAACATGACAAAAACATAATACAAACAAAAGAAACCTCTTGATCTCTCACTTTCCTTGAGTGTTTACTCTCTATGCTTCCCACTATATATTGTGTAAGGAACACTATTGCTTGTGTAGCAGTAAGGCAAGAGCCCACAGAACTGGTTTCGAACAACAGTCAAGTATTTTAGGTGGGAGTGTCCACTGTACAAGATCAGGAATATTGTGAAAATGAGATTCATGTCAATCCAGAGTCTAACAGTAAATTTGATGAAGGGAATGAAAGAGACCTTCTGGCTGCCAGTGTGATAAGGGTGTGACCATGACCAGCACAAAGGAAGAAACTGATGCAAGCTGTGTGGCCTAAAGATAGTGGCATATAGAGGGGCAGAGTTTTATGTCTATGAGTTATAGAAATGTAGTGTAGTATATGCCAATATATAGGCTACAAATGGATTAGAGGTCAAAAACTACTTTAAATTTGTAAAATAAACTGATCAATGAAATTGTGAAGTGGTCACATTTCAGATGCACTCTGTTTCCCACTTACACCCGTACAGTAGAAATGAAAATTACGTTTCCTACCAGGATGACTCTTAGATTTGCTTAAACTCTATTTGCCAGGAGCAGCAGCAGTTAGTAAAACAAACACACCATTAGGAAAACAAGGAGCCGTGGAAATTGTTTTGGCTGTTGATAGCTAGTCAGTGCAAAATGCTCAGCCATCTGCAACAACCTTTTTGCCTTCTTACTAAACATATTTTTTTCAACTAAAACAAGAATAGCAATATTGTTATAAACTGAAATAAAAAGTGAAATGCGTAAATAAACATAAGACCCAACTTAAAAAGAAGTAATTTTTTAGGGTTTTTTTTGTTTATGTGCAGGTGGAATTTAATTTTAGACTTCAGTGGGCTTTGCTTTCTCTCCAGCATTTACTGTGTTTCACCATTTGCATGACATGTGTCAGAAAACGGCAGAATAAGTCGAGGATTACTTCAAACTAAATTGTCTGCAGTGTGAATGTGGGGTCAACAGGGTTTTATCTAATTTACACAATGCGACAGCCAAGCCTTCTCTCAGCCATTTAATAGCCTCAATTTCTTTAGATGAAAGTCTCCGGGCACCTATCCAAACAATATAGTGATATATCATGTATTCATGTCTTTGTTGAGGTGGTGCTATTGTTATATATATATGATGTATTTTTCTTGGTAGTTTTGCAAATTGCACTCATTCAGTGTTGTTATGATGTTGGTGTAGTAAGAGTTTCCCTCCTGACACTAAATCTTATGAAATACTTGCTTCGTGATACAGAGGAAAAATATGTAACCTCTTTGTGTTAATACCACTTCTATTTTACTTTGAAAGAAAAACATGTTAGAAAAAACATTTTTGTTTTTCTTTATACTTGCAGAGAAATTAAACTTACCCCTTCATTTCTGTTCATTTCTTTGTGACTGAGCTGTGCAGATTTTCATCAGCTGATCTATGTCTACCAGACCAGTTGCCCTTAGAGTTAAGCTGAAACATAAGAAACCTACACTCATTAAATAAGCTCTCATTTACTCACTTCTTTCTATAATCACATAACAAGGCAATAAGCCAGCAGTGTTTCTTTGTTTGCACTCTTCTTATGCACATTTTATATTGTATTATATTGACTGAATGTCTCTATGAAGTCCTTTGTTGCGCCTTTAAAATATAGCATAGTGTCAAAACGCTATTTTATTCTTCAGCTGGAAACACTGCAGCAGGATAATTGTTGTGAAAATGGCAGCAGTGTGTCAGGGTACAACAAACAGAAAACATTAAATTAGTAAGTCGACACTGGTTTTAGGATTCTTGCACAGTTCTTACTTAAAGCAATTATTATTTTGGACATGAAGTTTCCACAATAGAAATTAGAATTTGGGAATGCAAGCCTGTGTTTTTATCCAGGAATGTGGAAGGTGGAAAGACAGATCTGAAATAAACTGTGTGCATACTCTTGTGTAGGATCTAGGCCTGTGGTACATACCTGAGCTGATATAAATCTCTGGGTGGCTTGATGACTGTAAGGGTGGCTGGCTTTCAGACTGTAAAGCTACAGCGATTTGTGCTTAATGGAAGACTTTGCACATTGAAAGAGAAAAGGCAAAGGCAGAAAAAAGAGAACATTATTTAAAAAAAAATACTATCAGGCTTTTGTGTAAATGAGCAGCTGTGAAAACAACACTTCCTATTATTGCCCTAATTATATCCTTTCTCTGTGAATTTGCATATTTTATCTTCCTCCTCTTCATTATGTGGGACTATGCTTCCATTTTGATGTGGTTAAAAAAACACATAAAACAAACAAAGAAGGAGATAAAGGATGGGGGTGGAAAGGAGAGGGGTGTGCT
>OMLM01008080.1:27009-46243 GCA_900302695.1 Helostoma temminkii
TGCTGGCCGCCTCATATTGAGTATTTTCCAGTTGATTTTGCTGAAGGCTTCTCAGCAGCGTAGCTAAAGAAGCAGCAGCATGCTAATGAATGGAGAACGAGTGTGATAATTTACCAGACAAAGAATAGAGGACTGCAAGAGATAGGATTCAAAGGGGAGGGTGGAAGGGGTGGGGGTAAGGGGCAGTGCAGTATTGAAAATATTTTGAAAATATTTGTCATCAAATAATTACTTAAAACCTATCTCTAGCCTTATATGCCTCATGGTTCTTTTCTGTCAAGCTCATATTACAAATGCTTAGAGTAAATATTTCATGTGCCACAAATACAGTAATTTCATGCACTGCACACACAATTCAACCATATGTTTCAAACATGTTCTTGCATATAGAAAGTAACAGTGTTAAATGCAAAGGACAGTAAATGACAGAAATGTAGACTGTGTCTGTCCATTTTTGAAAAGGGTGAAGTGACGAAGGCAGTAAACAGGCTGTGAACGGGCTGTGGGCTCTGAGATTATTTCTTTGTCACCAGCAGAGCCACCAGTGTTGCTGAGCACTGCTGTGGAGCAAATCCTCCTAGAGAGGACTGATTGGATTTTTGTTCCAGGGAGCCTTTTGTGTTAGCAGCATAGGGACTAGATAATAGAGGTTGATGCCACTCTGTCTCTGTGTTATGGCTAGTGGATTGAGTTTTTGGACTCTGTGTGTGTGTGCCAGTGTGTGTGAAGCCAGGACCTTGTCTCTCTAAACAACCACTATATCACTGGTGTTCACAACCTATTGCATCCCCTTTGCCTCAGCCTGAAGGATACTAAATATCAGAGCATACAGCTCTGCTATCATATGGATATGGTATGGTATGTTGCCAGGAGATACTGTATCTTGTTGTAGTCAAGGTCATTGCCTGCCTTTTCTCAGTTATGCTCAGTACGTCTGTCAAATGTGTGTGGAGCAGGCGTGCCCATAGGGTGTGTATGTAGAAAGCTGTATGTATAAATAAAATTGTTATACATTATTAATTTCCATAGGGGAATTATACTTTTAATTGCCTTGCTTCCACAGGGGGATGTACCATCAGGTTCAACTACAGAGCAGCAGTTTTTCTCCATGAATCTTCAACACAACAGATGCTCGAACTTTAAACTCAGGATATTCTCTTGCTCACACCATTCTGCTGTCCTGTGTGTGAGCGTGTGACTTTGTACTGACCTCTATTGGAGACCAAGGAATGATACAGATACATTTTCATAGGCTGATCCCAGTCAACATGCCAGTTAAAACAGACATTTGACAGACACAATTATTGAAATCCTATCCTGTACTAAACTGTAGTGTGTGATAAAACTATACTCCTTCTTATTTCTTTTTTGGATTGAGAAAGAAATACCTCACCAAAACATAGTAAGAGAAGGAAGAAATTGATTTAAGGGTATTGATCAGCAGTCTCTTCAGACACATGCACATATGATGGTGAAATTGCATTTATTGCACTTTTAAAATCTGCTCTACCTTTCTCTCAGTGGTGGCAGCTTAGGGAGAACAGAGGTGGACTGTCAGGCTGTGTCTTAGGCCATGGAGCAACCGACTGCCAGATTTGTCTTGACTGCTTATGCCTTTATAGAACTAAATGTGTCTCAGCAGTGAGAGATGAAATTCCTGTTGTCACATCAGCTGGCATCCTGCTTGTGGACCACAGAGGAAATGCATGACATGTGACATACTTTTTTACAGTCAAAGCAGGAATACCGGGGAGTGATTGTCTGTCTGGGCTCAAGCACAGTTTGTGGATTGTAAGATATTGCACTTTCAGTTGCACTATTTTCTACGCAGAGTAAAATATTGGTCAAGCAATGTCAGATTTTTGCCAAGGTAGTGTGCCAAGATAACAATATGTTTGTTTAAGTCAGTATTATATTAGCTTAAACCACTTAATTTTTTTAAATAAAAAAAAACAGTTTGAGATATAAATAAAACATGAAATAGAATGAAGATATTAGGGAAAAATCTCCCTGGCACAAACAAATGTTATTGTACCTAAGAGATTCACAGCTCTTTCAACAGAAATTAGAACACAATTAATAAAAGAGTAGCAAGTAATGCGGAAAAAACAAAACTTATTAGCTGACTGCTGAGTTTTGATGTGTTTTTTGGGGCGAGCACAGCAACTGCACCTCAGCCTGAAGGATACTAAACCAACACTCTGTCTTAAACTCAGAATCAATTTGAACCTCCTTCACATGTACAGTAAGCTGCAGGAATGATTCTGTGAAGGGATTTGAAGTCTTTGACCTTGTCTGTCCTTGACTACTGTGTGTGGGTGGGGGTCTGTGTCTGTCTGGTCTATGGTTAAGAGAAGACTGCTAGTTGTCAGAGCACTTTGCCCTCAATGTGCCCCTGGTTTCCAAGCTGCCCCCCCATCCCCACACCACCCAACCTCCTCCACAGGCCCCCCATCCCCCAGTGAGGAGCAAGCTGCTGGTTGGCCTCGGTTTTATCTGCTATTATCTGTCAGATGCTGTACACCTGTGAGCTTGGCTGCCCCTCTGCATGATGGGCGGCTTTGGTTGCTCGTCCAATCCCAGCGGCTCCCTGCTGTCAGCTACAGCCGTAGTGAGAAGTTCACTGGCTGCCTCTGTCTCTGTCTGACAGCTGCCCTGGAGGAAGGGGTAAGAGAAGCAAAGGGAAGTGAAGGAAGGGGGGGGAAATACCATTAAGATGAGCTGTATTCCCATAGACCAAAGCCTGCCCACCAGCCATGTGCTGCAGCTCACCTGGCTGCCAGATAAGTGGAGATTAGAAGAGAGGAGACGGTGGAAAAGGTATTAGAGGCACAAGAAAAATTCTCTCTGACACCCGGGGACGGCTTTGATACTTTTAGGATTTCTTGTGCCGTGTCTGACATTTGACGCAGATGCAGAAAGGGCACAGACACAGACATTCCACGCTGCTCTTGCACATATGGGGCAATATTTGTTCTTTCATATATTTTCACTTGTTTGTTCCCTGAAGTCTATTGTTCAACTTGATGTTGCCACTGTATAAATTACAGTTTTGTGAGTTCCCTATCTAGTTAGTGGAGAATAACAGTCTGGTGACACTGGCGAGATCAATACAGATCCGCAGCAGGAGGTAGAGCGGCCCTAATGAACTGAAATTGACTGTCTCTGAAATATGATCAGTATTTCCCTGGTGGTCGTTATGTTCCTTATGAGGAAGATCAATGTCTCCTGGGTGGATCACTGAGTAAACACAGCTTGATGGTAGGACCAGCACTGGTACCATTCTAAATGCTTAATGAAGGCTTTATTCACAATAAGGTTTGTCTCTGTGTGTGTGAGTCTTTTCTTTCTTTCTTCTGTCTCTCTCACTTGGTCAAAGGTTTGTTTTCTGGCCCTGCAGCATTAGGAAGTGATGTGTATGAGGCAGTGCTGTTCATTTCATGGGCTATCACTTTTTAAATTGGTGAATGCCTTCTTCATGGTTGATTAGTAATTCATGCGGAGCTAATTAAGAGGCATAATAAGACTGGTGAGATGCCTCCAAACAAAATAGGAAAACAGCATTACCCCGGACTGTAAACAGTCGTGATTGATCGTAGTCGCGTCCTACCTATAAAAGACATTTACGCCTCTCTGAATCCGTCATCTTGGAACCAGATGCCCATATCTTAATTTTGCTCTGTGCTTTCCTGATCTTAGACCATCTTTCCAGAAAGTTGCCTTAATGATCCCTCTGTCCCAACTGTCTAATGCTTGGCACCGTCACTTTGCTGGGTCTGGTGTCTGCTCAGGCAGCGTTCCCCCCTGCCAGCCATCATCATTCACACACCTGTACCAGCATCTGTCCATCCTCTAGACTGTCACACATGCTGCCTTTAGATCAGATGTCTATGTGCCATTAAACATTCACCTGTAAAAACGATAGCTTAGATAGTTTTTTAACTATAGCAAGACCTCATCTTATTTTTTCCTTTCTATATGTTTTTGTCAAACACTCTCACACTGATCAGCATAAAGGAGAAATGATCTTTTCTGTCTATCTGTCTGCCCACTTGTGAGTGGGAACTCTGTGATTCCAGGCGCAGCACTGCAATGATGACGTGTGTACCCGCAGTCTAATTCCATCATCAGCATCATTACTGCTATTATCCCGTGTCTCCCTTTAATGCAGGCTAATGGATGACCAATAAAGATAGATGAGCCTGGCAGTGTGGAGCTAATAGGCAGGACATGATGTCTGGCTTCTGTCCTGCCACCAGTCTTTACCCGATCAACTGCCCCCCAGATAAAACAGCTAAAATATTGTCTAGAATTATTCCATTAGCTTTAATGAGTCACTGCATTGTCAGCTAATTATCATGCCAATAGCTTTGGACAAATCAGAACAAATTTTGTATACTTCAGTCATTTTTAAGAGCTAATTAAACTTGTGAAATAAATAGCAGCTGCACTTTGAATTTTAAGAATGCTGAAAACTCACACGGAATGGACAATCAGCATTTAACTGATATTTAAAGTGTTTTAACGTACAGTAACAGCATTATAGTTGTGGGAAGGTCATTTCAGACTTGGCATGAAACCTTTTGTAATTACATGTGTGTGAGAGAGAAAGAGAGAGAACTTGTATACTCACATAATTATAAATGTTTATATATTTGTCAGGAAGTATTTTTTGATGGATATCCTACTGTTTCTTTCTTTCCTTTGTATGGATATTTTAAACAGATGAGTTTGTCCTTCACCAGTTCTCTTACTTTAATTAACTAGAATTAACTAGAGTATGAAATTATACAATAATCTCCCTTTGGTGGACCTTCAGGTTTTGCTTTTATTTCATACTGTTGCAGACTTGCAGTACAATAAAAGTTACACTACAGTTTTTTAATAATAGAAAATACTGTAAACAGAGGAAAAACACAGTTTCATAATTTAAACGTCACATTTTTTATGATCTGTTTGTTGCGAAAAACAGTACATGCAATATGACATATTTATGTTCAGTGGAAATACATTATAACTTTACAGCTTCTATAAAACCTGCAGGTTAGAGCCTAGAAACTTCTTCCTGAGGTGGTAGTGCTAATAGTGCAAAAAAAACATATTTATTAATGGTGGAGGGTACAGCATTGTCCAGCAAGTTGGAGGACTGTTTTGCACTGTAAAAGATGTATGTAAACACAAGAAAAAGCCAAATGTGATGTTTTAAAAATAATATGATGTCTCATCCTATTCAGCTGTCAGTAGCACTGAGCCAACATGACCAGGAAACGGAATACACTGATCAAGTCTGTGCTATTTCTACTGTGGCATGTCAGAATATCTTTGCTCTTATTTATTTTATTGTTATTTATCAGGGGAGAACACACATTAATGTAACAGGTCAGATTTAGCCACCTGCAGTCCAAGGACAGGTTGGTGTTAAACATTAAAGGAAACAGGCAAATCACTGTATTATTCATCCAAACATTCTTGAGAGGGAAACTAAATAGGCAAAAGTGTATATATATATATTTATTTATATATATATATATATATATATATATATGTGTACTTAAGTATATAAGGGTATAAGTATATATATACTGTGGTCTGGTTGAAGCTGAACGAGAAAGTTCAGCAGTGCCTGGTTGAAGCTGAACGAGAAAGTTCAGCAGCGCAGTGAAACGACATACAATGAAAGCAGTGTGAAAGAGGTAATACACACTTTAGCTGTGATAGTTTTTGTTTCTTGAAAATATTTTTGATTGAAGCTGATGTGGTGTATCCAATTAATAAAGATTTGTGGAGACATAGAAATTTCTGCGGTGCGGTGTGGTGTACAAAATCACATTTGGTAAGAATTAAATTTTTTTATGGTAATGGGTTTACAGAACATTATACACATGTGGACAAAATTGTTGGTACCCCCCAGTTAATGAACAAAAAAACCCACAATGGTCATAGAAATAACTTGAAACTGACAAAAGTAATAATAAATAAAAATTTACTAAAAATTAACCAATGAAAATCAGACATTGCTTTCGAACTGTGGTTCAACAGAATCATTTAAAAAAATAAATAAAGAAACAGGCCTAGACAAAAATGATGGTACCCTTAAAAAAGATTGAAAACAGTTTGACCACAGAGACATGTTAAACTAAAGTGTGTCCTGTAATTAGCATCACAGGTGTCTTTAAGCTTGTAATCAGTCAGTCTGCCTATTTAGAGGGTGAAAAGTAGTCACTGTGCTGTTTGGTATCATGGTGTGTACCACACTGAACATGGACCACAGAAAGCGAAGGAGTGAGTTGTCTCGGAAGATTAAAAAGAAAATTATAGACTAATATGTTAAAGGTAAGTTTATTAGACCATCTCAAGCAGCTTGATGTTCCTGTGACTACAGTTGCACATATTATTTAAGGTCCACAGGACTGTAGCCAACTTACCTGGAAGTGGCTGCAATAGGATAATTGATGACAAACTTAAGAGACGGATAATGTGAGAGAATAAATTCCAAAGAGATTAGAGGTGAACACCAACGTCAAGGTACATCAGTGCCAGATCGCACCATTCGTCACTTTTTGAGCTAAAGTGGACTTAATGGAAGCTGACCGAGGAGGACTCCACTGTTGAATGCAAAGCGTAAAAAAATGCCAAAATGCATATTGACCAGCCACAAAGCTGGGACAATGTCCTTTGGACAGATGAGACAAACTGGAGCTTTTTGGCAGGTCACATCAGTTCTATGTTCATAGATACAAAAATGAAGAATACCAAGAAAAGAACACTGTCCCTACTGTGAAACATGGAGGAGGCTTGGTTATGTTCTGGGGCTGCTTTGCTGCATCTGGCACAGGGTGTCTTGAATATCTGTAGGGTACAATGAAATCTCAGGACTACAAGACATTCTGGAGAGAAATGTGCTGCTTAGTGTCAGAAAGCTTGGCCTCGGTTGCAAGTCATGGGTCTTCCAACAGGATAATGACCCAAAACACAGCTAGAAACACCCAAGAAGAGAAAAGAGCACTGATCTACAGTGAAGGAGCTGAAACATGCCATCTGGAGAAGGCACCCTTCAAACCTGAGACAGCTGGAGCAGTTTGCTTATGAGGAGTGGACCAAACTACCTGTTGACAGGTGCAAAAGTCTCATTGACAGTTACAGAAATTGTTTGATTGCAGTGATTGCTTCTAAAGGTTTTGCAACATAATATTAAGGATTCCATCATTTTTGTCCAGGCCTATTTCATTAGTTTATTTTTTTAAATGATTCTGTTGAGCCACAATTCAAAAGCAATGTCTGATTTTCATTGGTTAATTTTCAGTAAATTTTTATTTATTATTACTTTTGTCAGTTTCAAGTTATTTCTATGGCCATTGTGGGTTTTTCTTTCATTAACAAAACAATTTTATCCACATGTGTATAGACTGCCACGTATAATGCATAACAAAAATGATAATGAAAATAATAATTAAATAAGAGTAACATAGATTTAAAAGAAATACCCCACTTAATTGAGTGTTGTTCTGAAAAGTCACTCCCATCTTTGGTGCACCTTCATGAACTATAACATTATGACGCGGTTGTTGTTTGACCTTTCATCATCTAATCACTAGACAGAAAGCTCCAGAAATTGAACAGCCTTATGATGACAAGCCCAGCCTAGAGGACAGAAGAGCCATCGAACAGAAGCTTAGATTAACAGTAATCCTCTGTTCGACTTGTTCAGAAGCTGCTCAGATCTTTTGTCTGTCATTCTCATTGCTGTTACAGGTGGTTGGGTCTGTCAAAGTAGCTGCAAATGTACAGTATGTATGAGTTGACATTGGCTTTGACTCAAAATAACAACCTGTGCCTCTTTTAAACCACTGATTTTAAAAACATGTTGAAATATATTTAACAATTCATCTTAGTGAATCTTTAGAGGATTGTGAGGTGAGCTTGTTTCCCAAATAACAAAGCTGGAAGATACAACCATTCATCTGTATTGAAAACAGCCTAAAATACTGCTCCAGTAACTGAATTAAAATGGCTGCTATTATGTTCTAAGAGTTACTGTTATTGGTTTGTTTGTTTGTTTTTATATTATCTTGTATATATCTAACACACTCTGGGACGGGTCATACAGTACAGTGAACAAACATCATGGGGAGTCTGGCATTTGAAACTGGCCTAATAACCAACTAAATGCCTGAAACTATGAAATGAAATATCAGAGAAGAAAAAGGCTCTATATAGTTCTGCATCAGTTACTTTTCAATTACAGCAGCCCAAGCAGAACGAAATTGTTAGTGTCATTTATCGACTGTGGTGCTCTCCATTAGAGTAACAACTGAGAGAAATCCATCCTGTTGTATAACCATCTGGCTTTCTTATAATAACAAAGAGTTCATTTCTGTCAGCTGCCCTTAAGTCTTTCTGATGTGATACCAGGAACAGATGAGAAGTGTACACAAGGAAACACATAGAGAGACACAGAGACCACAGAGCTGACCAAGCATGTGATCTTTGCAACTTTTCTTACTATACTGTAGTTCCCTGAAACAATTCATCAGCAGTGAGAAGTAGCAGGTGTCTAAATTCACAAGGTGAATGACCCTGGATGACTGAAATATACACTATAAATACCTAGAGTTATGCTTTAATGGTAATATTTGCCATATAAAATAATTATCTTATTATTATAAATGTATTTCCAATTCGGTCACGTTGATATTGGTATATTTGTAAATATTATAAATGTGTATAATTTGATATAAAAGTTTAGATGTTTACAAGTTTAAAAAGTTTCATGTTTCTGACATAAATAAGTTACACTTGTTCATTTGAACATCTCTCACCAGTGAAGTTAATGACACGTCTATTATTTATGCCTTGTTGATCAACCCTGGTGATGTGGACCAGGCAAGAGTAGCCGAGCGCAGACACCATCTCCAATCCTCCTATGTGTATATTTTTTTAATACTTTGTGAGAAAAAACTGTCAACCATATCCAAAGTGCAGGACCAAAGACAAGTAAATAATGTATGCTTTTGTTAGATTCTTTGAAGACGATATGTGCTACGCTTTACCCATTTCAAATGTCGAAGATTTCAGACCTTTGCACAAAACAGATTTTGATAATCAGAAGGTGTATCTGGTTCACAGAACTGAAGAGAATGGCAGCGCAGGCCAGCCGTGCGAAGCACAGATCCTTGCCCTTGCAGGTAAGTTCCCTTCCTAACACATGCGATTTACTCCTTTTAATGCCTTTTTTTGTGTGTGTGACTAAGTAACGTTAATGTACGTGACACTCGAAAATGTGTCAAGGCTCGTGTCTTTGTCCGATCTGTCAAGACGTGATCAGCTGGAAACTGACACTGATAGCCACAACAACGTCCTCGTCTGTGGCTAGCTAAAGATGCTAGTTAGATCTGCTAAGATAAGTTTGGCTTATAGTCGTACCTTGTCGTCGGTGCTTTACAGTTTTTTGACATTAAGAGCGTTGGGTTTCAAGAGTTATCTCTCTTGTTTCAATAGAGTAGTGCTGGATGTTTCGCTAAATACGTGGCATGCAACGTTAGCCAGTCACAAACGTTGTTTACAACATGAAGCTAGTTAACGCTTGCTAGCTAGGTTAGCTTGATGTGTATTCGTTCCGCGTTAGCATGTTAGCGCCGACGCTTTAGTTAACCGCATGTAGGGAAAGAGTTGTTACTAAATTAACAACACATCTGTCAGACCGCAGTGGACCTATTATTGTTTTTGTAGATGGTTAAAAAGTAGTCGAGACGCTAGCCCGAGAGATTTGGTGGTTGCGGTTAGCTTGTTAGCTGGCTTAGAGGAGATGCGGTGCTGCAGTCATCGCCGCGTATCAGACATGCAGACAGGCAACATACAGAAACCTGCCCGTCAGTTACATGTCAGCGTCATGGCTGCTTCATGACAGCGCATCATGTTAATGTGTGGAAGTGATTTGCTTAGCAGCAGGTACGCCGAGTTAATATCACTGCCGTTTTCTATTCTCGATGTTAACAAGCTAACTACATTACTAATCCCTGAATCCGAGTTGTCTGGGCTGCAGGATCGGTCCGATCTGAATTAACATCTACACAGCATCGGCTATGCTAATGTGCTGTGTTGTCAGAACGGTGTAAATAGTAACATAAAACTAAAATGTACTTATAGTTGCTAAAGTTGGCTTGATTTAGGACAAAGGGATTAAAGAACTGCATTCACGTTTTATGAAACCTATCCAACTTTGTTGAAACTTTGATTTTATTCCTGCTTATATTTCTGAACTTCACAGATACAATAGAGGAATTTGAAGACAGTATAATGCAAAAGAAGATGAAAATTCCCAAGATGTCCCTCAAGAATTCAGGAAACTCTATTGAGAACAGTTTTGTAGAGGAGCGATTGCCACTCAGACATAAAAAGGTAGGCTCACCTAAACTAGAGAGAGTTATTTTGGAGCAAATGAGCATGTACACCTGTTTGTGTGTGTGGGAGCAAAGATTCCTTTCAGTATTTTATCATCATAATAATAAAAATTAATTAACAAGCATCCCATTCAAAACACTTAGGTTGACCAAACATTTGCTGTACCTTACATCAGCATTTGTCAGTATAGATGTATGAGTGATTATATGCGTTATGTTGATGCATAAATAGCAATAATCATATATTAAATACATCTGTACATCTGCAATGTCACATTATTATAAACTTGGATGACACCCCAAATCCCCGTGCTATTTTTACCATATGCTGGATTAACACAAATTCAGCACTCTGGACAGCTTCCCTTTCACAGACAAATCCTCTGAGCGGCTCATGAAAGAACTCTGTGACTCCTCTCCTTCCAGTTCCTATTGAGAGCAACACTGTCAAAACAAACAGTTTGCAATCAATCTGCCATGTCATTTTTAGATTGATGTATGGTTTGTACAACTGTTCTGCCTTCAAGTGTGGAGTTGAGTCACAGTTAGTCATAAAATCACAAAGTTTACTTTGTTACTGATGCAGAGAAGATAATTGTAAAATTGTGAAATCTGTGAAGTACGTTAGAAATCACACCTAATCTTTATATTGTCAACTTTCATCTAATTACAGTTTTAATTCATTTTAATGCCCCGAACGTTCACTAAATTTACTTTTTGTATGTTTTTGTAATTCAGGCCCTGTCTCAGGACCATGCCCGCCCTCTTTCCAACTCCTCCAAAAGTCTAGCAGCAGTAGTTGCTCGCCTAGAAAGAAACGCGGCCAGCTCCTGTATGGAGGGCGAGGAGGACCTGGATGAGGACCGCCTGGCTGAGGAGGGAGACGATGCAGACGATGAAGATGAAGATATGGAGGCAGAGCATCAGCAGCATCATCACCAGCAGCAACAACAGCATTTAGAGGTGGACACGGATTGTGTGTCTGAGGTAGCTGCAGCCGTGGTTCCTAGAGTCTTGTATGAAGAGCTGGTTCATAGTTACAGGCAACAGGAGGAGGAGATGAGGAGGCTGCAGCAGGAGCTGGAGAGAACCCGCAGGCAGTTGGTGCAGCAGGCCAAGAAGCTGAAAGAATATGGCAGCTTGCTGACAGAAGTCAAAGAACTGAGGGACTTCAACAGGAGGCTGCAAGATGTACTTCTCATGAGATTGGGCAGTGGTGAGAGGCCAGGACTATGCACACCAACATGCAAACGTCTTTTGTTTAATATTAAAGTTAAACGCCATTAGTCACTTCGAGAAAATGTCCCATTCTCTGAGTCAGTCAGTTGGTATCTAATTGTGAACGCACGTGTAGTCAAATCTGTGCAAAAAACATTGTCAGCTCCAGTCAAATAAGGTTAGAAGTAACTATCTGGAAACTTTATGATACAAGTATATGTCCACACAGTGCTATGACTTCCAGTCATGTGGTTGCTGAAGTGGTGTGACCTTGTGGTCTGTTTAGAAACTGAATTTGGCCTTTGATCATGTCACATGAGCTACATGAACAGGTAGCAGAGTGGACCAGTGATTATAGCAACCATCCTCATACAGGAAAAGTTTGTGAGTTCAGTAATCTTGTATGATTTTGTACAGTACTTGTATAATCTGCTATATATTTACACAAAAAACTAGTCCCATAACTGTTTATTAACAAGTTGCTCTTAATAGGAGCAAAAAACAGAGCAGTCTACAGATTCATAACTATTTAATTTTTGAAGATCCCATTTAGCAATGTGACTCAACTGTGGAGTAGATAACTTTGTGCAATCCAGCGTCCAGCGTCACGCACAGTGTCTCAGTTGGTCCATAGCAGCAGCGAATCCTAAAGATTGAGGATATGAGGGCAGTAATGACGAAACCTTTCAGAGGAGATTTAAAGCGAGATTGCCTGTGTGGGGGTCCAGTTAGATCTGTAGATATGAAAATGTCAGCTACAAGAAATGGTTGAAGAGTTAATAGCCATGATTGTTCACACAGCAATGAGATTATAACACAGCAATATGATTTATAATAGGCTCGGTACTTAAGTAGTAAATACAAAGTAAGTTGAATACAATGCACCATAGTCATTAATGTGTGATTAAAAGTGGTGTCATGTCAGTGTGCAGTGGTGTACCAACTCAAGCTTTGCCAGATGCTGTTGTTAACCTCAGCTCCACCCACTCACCCTCCTGTGAATCCGGACAGAGGCGCCTGGCTACTGGCTAGACTATCTAATGGACAGGCTAAAGATTAGAGCACCCTGGGTGCTGCTGGGCAGGGGCTGGAGTGCACTGACCAATATTAAAACTCATCAGCTGCATTGGAGCTTAGTGCAGTCAGCCACCAATCCAGCTTAGTTACTGGGCTAAAATAACCGCCTGTCTCGAGGCACAAAGATGCCGTGGCCCAAGGCAGGAAACAAGCAAACAAGCCAGTGGGCATTGTTCCAGTGTCAGACCAGAGTCATGACCACATACTACTAGATACTGTACGGATTAAGGTGCAACAGACTGTTTACAATATGAAAAAGTGCTTGAATGTTTGTTATTTTAGTGTATTTTTGTTGTTTCATCATTGTTTGTAAAGTTGACTATCACTTATTGAGTTGCCTTTGACCTTTATTTATCTTGAAGTGTTGACAGACATGGATTTTTATTTAAATGTTTGGTTTAAATTTCCAGAGCCTATGCATGACAACGGCACTCAGACAATCAAGGCTGAAGTGGTTGAACCAATTGTTGAGGCCCAAGAGACATGCAGAGAAGAAGCCAACACCAGTTCCAGCTACTCACCCTCACCTCGAACAGTATACACCTGCAACGATGGGAAGGTTAGTCTCACAAGACCAACAGACATACAGACAGCATGGCATGATTGGTCACTTCAGTCACTTCAGTTCACCACCTTCTCGATTGAACACGTGCCTGTTTACCTGCTACCAAATCTGTTCTCATTTATTGTCATGTTTGTTTTTTGATTTTATTCTTACAATTATTATGAATAATTGAATATATATATAGAGTTTTTCTTAAACACAAGGGTTGCCCAAGCAATTTAAAATCGACAGGACTAAAGATGCCATGATTCAGAAATGGATTCAAAGGCCTGTAACATAGTTTAACAGGCAACCAATCAATCTGATGTTTTCTGATTTTGTTAAAGGCATAGTAATATACATTTAGTCAGCAGTCAGCAGTAAAAGACTACTGTATGTTCAGTAGTGATCCATAAAGGAAATGTATATAAAGTGTATCTAACTAATATATCATTTATATATCTACCTATACCATATGTAATATACCTATATTATAATAAATATAAGTATTAGAAAAATGAAACCTCAAACATAAGGGCCAAAAAGGGGGCAAAAACGCGCCTCCCATGATCAGAGCTGGGTAGAGTAGGCAAAAAGTTTGGCCAGGTAGGTTTTAAGTCTGGATTTGAAGACCAGAGGAGAGTCAATGTGGTAGTGAGTTCCTAAGTTTGGGAGCAGAGCAGCTGAAAGCTCCAAACCCATGGTGCTGAGGCAAGAAGGAGGCACAGTGAGGTGGATGGAAGAAAGTCTGGGAGAGCGGGAGGGGGAGGCAACGTGGAGGAGATCAGACAGATATGATGGTTGTTAAATGGCCTTGAAGGTGTGCAGGAGGATTTTGAATTCTATTCTGTATTTAACTGGGAACCAGTGGAGTTGCTGTAGGATAAGGGTAATGTGATGAAATGAGGACGTTTTGGTGACGATGCGGGCAGCTGAGTTTTGGACCAGTTGCAGCTTATGGGGGAGGCCAAACAGAAGAGATTTACATTAATTAATGCAGGAGGTTGCAAGACTGTTAACAAGTATAGGGGCCTTATGGAGGGTGAGGAAGGGACAGAGACAATTAATGTTTGATAAATGAAAATATGGAGACCTAGTGATGTTATTGATGTGGGTCTGGAATGATAATGAGCTGTCTAGGATGACACCCAGACTCTTCACCTGAGGGGAGTGGGAAACAGAAACTTGTGAAGGAAAAACTGTCAACTCTGGATATCGTGGATTTTGTACCAATAAGTAGGATTTCTGTTTTACCACTGTTTAATTTTAGGAAGTTTGAGGTGAACCATGATTTTATTTTAGATAAACAACTGGTAAGGGAGGAGGGTGGGAGTGTGGAATTTGGTTTGCTAGATAGGTAGAGCTGGGTGTCATCAGCAAAGCAGTGGAAATGAATATTGAATTTGTAGAAAATATTGGCAATGGGAATGAGGCAGGTGATGAAGAGAAGGGGTCCCTGGACAGAGCTCTGACAGGGAAGGCTGGGAACTGAAGGATTTAAGATGGATGAACTGAGTGCGGCCTGAGAGGTACGAATGAAACTAGTCTAGGGGGGTGCATATGTTACCTACTGTAGGCCACGTATGTAAGTTTAAACAGGGCAAGGTACTTCCAGTGACAAGAAATACTTTATATTCACTTGCCCTCCAAATGGTACAGCAGGCTCATTGAGCTTTTGTATGATGAAATGTCGGTTTGTATTGGCAGACAGAGAAGACACATTATATAGGTGTTCTTTTGCACTGTATATGAGGCCAGGGTTCTTCAGCTTTAGCATTGGAGACAGTTGCCTCTGCCAGTTTTCATGTATTCTCAGTCCCTGTCTGCTACGTGTGAAGAATATGTGCCGCTATGCCGCCACAGTTAGTGTTCAGTGATGTGACTGTGTGGCTTTGTCTGATTGAAACACAGCCGTATGGTAGAAAAATAAAGAATATGTAATGCGTACAACAAAAAAAGTAGGAGCGAGTGTAGCCCAATGTAAGTAGTGGTAGTGGTAGTAGTGTTACTTCTTCACAAATCTACTCAAGTAAAACATATGGTGCCAAAAACCCTTAGAAGTACATTTTTTTTCAAAAAGTTACTCAAGGAAGTGTATCAGAGTAAATGTAACTTATTACTACCCACCTCTATCCTTGAGTCAGTAGCTTGTATATCCATCTTTAGCAGCCATAACTTGAAGTAATTGTTTCCTATATGACTTCATCAGTCTCTTTTGTCACAGCCTATTCTTCTTTACATCATTGCTTCAGTTCATTGAGGGTTTTAAGCATTTAGCACTTATGCTCTCTTAAGGTCCTGCCATGGTATTTCTGTTGGGTTTATGGCACTGGGCCAAACAACTTCACTTTGGTCTCATATGTCCATAGGGCATTGTTCAAGAATTAAATCCTACAGAAGCAGTAAGGGAGCAATATTTTGCCCCCTCTCTCTGTTTCCCTGACTCGCTGCCTGTGGGTGACACTGGGAAGTAGTTGGATTTTGTAGGAAATGCTGTATTTCCTCTTAACACCCATGAACCTGGGTACATGCCATCATAGTTGATCAGTCCTTTCCCCTTGGCTGCCCTAGCCTAGCAGGTAAACAAGGTTCAGAGGATTATTATTGTTCCTTCAAGCCCAGCCAGCATCATCAGTGTTTATTAGCCTGTTAGGGCTCTTTACTCCCCCCACTGCTGTAACTCAACCAGTGTCCTGTCTCTGATGACATGGGGGGGAATTGGTACTACAAGCTCTGGGGCCTGCAGCCACTTCAAGCGTGAATAACACTTGCAAATTAGAACTCTCCTACATCAGGGACCCCATATTAATTATTTGCACGCAAGGAATTTAAAGTGACTGACAGGTTGGCCCTAAAGAGCAAGAGAGGTGGGGAGAGGTAGAAAAGGAAGAAGAGAGATTGCGAAAGAGAGATAAATGAGAACAACTAGGAGGGAGGATGAAAACAATCTTGTCCAACTTGAGGGCAGTAAAAAGCTTGTCTGCTGGCTGGAGGCCTAAAGCACATTAGCTGCACAGGGAAAGCCTTTTGGATGGTAGCCTAAAGACTTTACAGTGATAAGAGAGTAGAGAAGGGAAACAGAGTCACATGCTCCCTGCTGCATTAGCTCACCTAGAAGACCAAGGCACTCTTCTGAGGCTGGCAATCGGCTTGTAGTTTTTGGTGCAGGCTTATGCAGCGTGCAGTGACAGTGTGTAGAGTTGCAGGCTAAGTTCATAGTGGAGGTAATCCAGGTTACAAGCAGCCAGTGGCCTGAGCTTGGTGAAAGTGGTGATTGTTGGGATTTGTAATTTGGCCTAAGCAGGAGCTGGTTAGGTTCTGCATGACTCTTTATGAGCTGCCTTGTCCATATAGACCAGTGGTTCTCAACCCTGGTCCTCAAGGCTGTCCTGCTTGTTTTCCAACTATCCTCGTCCTGCCCACTGCTGATTACCTGGATCAGGTGTGTTCAGCCAATCAGAAGCTGTAAGTGCAGGCCTAGTTGGAAAACAGCAGGACAGTGTACCTTGAGGACCCAGGCTCAAAACTGCTGATTTGGACTTACAGGGTTTTACACCCAAATTGAGCATTATAGCCAGATTAAACAGCACCCAACACAAATCTCCTAGGCAAGTGGGTGGACAACATCATCACTAAGGAATAAAATGTATATTTACGTTCGTCTGTACATGTTAATTCATAGTTTTCTGGTAAAATACTGTGCCTTCCAAAGCAGTGCCAAATGTTTTTATATTATCTTGTGCACCTACTTGCTTGTCGTTTTACACTCCTTTTGTTGATGTTGCCCAATTTTTTTTTGTATCAGTAGCATTAAATGGAATTGCCTTTGCTACTTCAGGTATGATCTGTAAACAGTAATACTAAACAATCTACTGTGATCATGTGTTAGTTGTATTAATGTATAAATTAAATATGTGGGCAACTGTAATATATCAGAATATATATAAAAATATAAATGTCTTTTTTTGTATTGATGGGTTAGGCACATCTCTGGGTTGGAATGGTTGGAAAATCAATATCAGCGAACAAGTGTAGTTGTGTCACCATATGCTTAATCTGACAGTGTGCAGGTGACAACACTTCTTTAAAACTATATTTGGTAGACTATATATTCACATTCTGGTGTTTACACCCATCCTCTTCTTAGGTACACCTTGGTGGTGGGATTTGGGTGGAAGAGGAAAAGTGGCACCAGCTGCAGCGGACCCAGGGAGACTCCAAATTCACAAAAAACCTGGCTGTAATGATCTGGGGCACAGAAACTCTGAAAAACCGAAGTGTCACGGGAGTGGCAACCAAAAAGAAGAAAGATGCCCTACCCAAACCTCCACTGTCACCCAGCAAGCTGAAAATTGTCAGAGGTAAGTATTACTTAAAACTTAGACACCTAAAATCAAAGTTGTTAGACAGATACTTGGTGGTGGATCTGTTGTAACTGAGACAAGATGGAGAACATCAGGTACAGAACAAATCTTTTCATTTGTTTGTATTATATCAGCCATTTTTACCCTGATATATTCTGACTGCTCACACTCACTCCTTCCTCAGAGTGTCTCTACGACAGAGTGTCTCAAGAGACAGCTGACAGTGCAGAGATTACACAGAGACTGTCCAAAGTGAACAAATACATTTGTGAAAAGATAATGGACATCAACAAGTCCATCAAGAATGAAGAGCGGCGGGAATCCAAGCTGCTCATCAGACAGACAGTCAAGATGGAGAATTTCACCTATGATGGCATGTAGTGATCAACCGTTGTCACGCCAGCGCCTTCTGCCTCCTCATGGTCCACAGGATATTAAGGGGACTTGATATGGGTGATTGGGAGAAGTTTGCCGCCATTTCAGGAGCAGTTTTTTTTCTTTGACACATTGGATTGGTTATTGTGTGAAATGTTTAAACAAAAAAAACTTTCCCATCACTTCCCATCAAAGAGCAACCATCACCTTCCTCAGTGGCCAGTTTCTTCATAGACAGACAAACAGACAGCTTTACCCACTAGTGAGCTGGTATGTGTGGGGTTTATCAAGCTTTACAGTGGAATTGGTACAGAGATATGGTTTGTTATAGGTGTGTCAATTAATGTCAAAGGGAAGATTTGATTGTTTAATGCATTGTTCTGTGTCAGAACATAATTTTAAGTCATAAACTCAAACTATAATAATCCTAATGAAGATGTTAATACCCTAAAAGTTTCCTGAGAAAGATGATTAATTCTAGCTTGCATTGGATCTTAGATGTGTGATTTGTGTTTGCTGTTGGTACATACTGCATACAGTGGGACATCAGTGTCTCATATGCACAAGTCTTAATTGGTTAACAGCCATATTGCATGTTGCAACAGAGGTTCTGTTGCTCCAAGAGATTAATTACGAGTGTGTGGTCACCCTTAATTGTAGGTCAGTAACACTCATTATTTTATTAACAAGAGGGCTTACAGGGTTTTATTCACTCTAAAGTCTGCAGAGCACTTATTTGTTTATTTTTTATGTTGATCTTTTAAATATGAACATATGATATTACAGAGAGAGCACAAGCAAAGGTTTTGATGGGACATTACTGTGTTACTCTTAATCAGACATATTACTTTCAGACAGTTTGACTGTTTGAGTTGTAGTGCTAGAGGCATGTTCATGCCTAGAAAGGCCTTAAATGTATTAGGCAATCATCAGGGAGTGGTATGCCCAGGGGTTTTTTAGTAAGCTGTGACTGTAAATGTACCACCTGCACTTTTTTGTGAGAATGTAAGAGGATAGGTACTACTTTCTGTGTGATTCACACCATTAAATGGAGCTGTGCTGGGTTACTTTCTTCCCCCCCTCCTGTTAAAAGGTGGTGGGCTGCACAGGCCAGTGTGGGGAGGAAAATCAGGACACGGTTCAGGTCATCTTCTTGTGGAAGTGGTGTTAGCTGTGGGTAAAGCTGTCTGAAACACTATTGTGCTGTTGAAGTTGTCTGGGCCTGCTCAACCCCATAATAACCCCCCCCCTCTTTT
>OMLM01008080.1:57623-67632 GCA_900302695.1 Helostoma temminkii
AAAATATCTTTTACAAGGAACACCTGACCAAGTTTTCCCCAAAACACACACATGACAACAAGGCATCTGTGAGGTTAAGTGCATATAAGATTTAAAAATTCTCTTTTGAAAATACGGACTTTACGGGTTTTGCCTGAAGTCTTTTTTTTGTTTTGTGTTTTGTTATTTTCCTTCCGTGTAACCAGTCAGTGTTTTCCAACCTTTAGCACACTCGCTGTTATTCTTCCTTTATGTGTTGACAGTGAGCTCGCTGTGTGGAGACCAATTCACAGAGTGGGAAACGCCTGTGTAGGAGCCAAGCTGTGTGTGTGTGTGTGTGTGTGCTTGTGTGTGTGTGTGTCTGTGTTATGTAAAGGAGACTCAAGCTGACAGTTTGCCAACAGCCTTGCACCTGCACACAGCTAGGTGTTGATCTCAGATGAGGGGGTGAAGAGGGGAGGACAGGCAAAAGGAGACAGAGGGAAAGGGATCCGACACAAGGTGTTTGGAGGCAGATGACAAAAGTCTGGTGAGGAACGAGGATAGGTGCACTGGGGGTGGTGCGGCTGCAGCATGTAATTTCTTCTATTATCTAAGTTTTTTGTATGTATGCATGTGTTTGCACACACCACAAATGGAAGGAAAATGTGGAGTATTGTGACAGGTAGGGCAGGAGAGCCAATTGGATTGATGCATTCTTTCATAAGTAGCTGCCAACACCAGAGCGCAGCTGGGGCCTCATTTGTCAGACTCAAGGAAATAGCATTACAGCATGACATTTCACTCTGTCTCTGGCACACACATCAACAGCCCTGTTCCTCTGGATGCCAGGGTATGTGCTACTGTTGCTACTGTAATCTGATGGTGAATTTAATTAGGGGTTAAAAGACAAAAAGTGGTTGTAACACATGGGAAAAGAGAGTGTGTTTATCTTCTGTTCTATCTGTGCCTACCCGTTACCTGTCTTTTTGTCTCTTCGTGTTTCACCTGTTTCTCTGTTGGGATTGGCTGTTGTTAACCTGTTGGCAGCAGTAGTGAGTTTGTCGCTGACCACAGAGCAGGGAAACTTAAACAAGCTCTCTGCAGGGACTCTCAATAGCATGTCAGGGAACTTCATGTGACTGTCAGCGCACACACTTCTTGGCATCCTAAATTATTGAAGTCCATAGCATTGATAATTTAATACCTTAGATCTGTTTTGACAGGAGATGGTTTAAGAGAATAATATATATATTAAAAAGACTGCATTTGGTGTGACACAAAGGAAAAAAGCATTTCTTGTCTTTTTTCCTTTCTTTTCTTTTGTTGTACTCTGTATGCAAGGACTTACTGCAACGCCTGACCTACTTGAGAAGAAGGAGTGAGACAAAAAGACACAGATGGGAGAGGGTTAATTGAAGCTGACACGTGTCCAGTGTTTGTGTGTCCCCAGAAGACTTGAAGCTCTTGCCCATATGCTTGTGTAGCCTTGTTCCCTCCTTCTGTTCAACCATTGTCTGTATCTGAAATGAAGCTTTCACACCATAAAACATAAGTATCTAAGATTATTTTGACTTTCCCTCTGTAATGTTTTCAGTGTCATAATGGTTGTTAGATTATGGCTAAGGGCATGTTCACAGCCAAGTACGAGAAAGTGCAATAAACATGCAGGATCTATCACAACAGCTTAGTCGTCTGCTAAATAGTTTCTGATTCATGTTATCATCACAATGAAGGATAAGAAAATAATTTCTCTCATGTTCTCTAGTTCCAAAGTCCAGTTTGTAAGTATTACAATCAGGGCACATTGTCTGTCTTTCCTGGCCTTCATAGCATTGCACTTGTTTGTAAATGGGAAAAGTAAGAAAAACAAGAAAAACGCTTCAAACTCTCCTTTCTCTGTCGCTCTTTTCTCATCACCACACCTGTCCAATCGCTGCTGGATACATCACCACCACCCCACCACCCCACCCACTTCCAACTGTGCAAAAGAGAGATTTGCCGAAAGGGGCTTTCAGTTATCTTAGGCCAGTCAGTGTCATCCAGTGCCATGTCATGCTGATATATTTACCCTTCTTACATCACAAAGCATCTAAATATGTACAAGACAAGTCCAGTACCCTCTTGTTGTCCTGGTTTCAGATTAATGAAAGATGTTAGCAAGTCATCTGACCATCTGATCATTTCTGAAATCTCACTTTAATGTCTTTGTTTTCAACAAGTGCAGTGTAACATATTCCAAAAAGTAATGTTAAATATAGATTTGTCTTTTGTAATTTTCTTTTAGTACATCATGTCTTTGCACTTCTGTGCTGAGTTGTTGGTCAAATATTAGAGCCATGCATTAGGGAAATTATAAAACCTCTCTCACAGCAGCGCAGAATTGTATCCTAATATAGGATCATCAGTCAATCTAAATAAATTTAGCTTTTTTTTTTATCATTTTTGTGATCAGCCATGGAGACCACAGTCATTTAGTCTGTCTCCCTCACTGTGTCACTGTGTCTGTCTTGTTGCGGGTGTGTCCCAGCAGGCTTGCCATAGACTGGCAGAGTGTTGATCTGTGTGTCAGGGACTGGGGGTCTTCTTTCCCCAGCCCTTCTCTCGTCCAACAGCTGACAGACAAGGTCAGGGACTCATCTTCCCTGTCTCTCTCAGCTCCTGACAGCATTTCCTTAGGGAGACAAACCCCGGACAACCCTGCAGTCCCTGGCACGCACCATCACCAATTAATATTGCATCACCATTTTCTAATCTTCTCCCTTAAGGCCTACTTCTCAGGGTGTGTGATCAGGCCACCTCTCTTCCCTGCTTCTTAACCTCTCTTACCCTCCCTCCTTCAATAACAAGGAAAGGATCCTTAGAGTGGCAAAAATAGTCTGTTGTTATGATTTGCCTCTGGTTTGTTGTTTCTTTTGAGATGTTATTTGCGAGGCTCATGCATAATTTATATAGTCCTCTGTTTTGAAATTAAACTCCTGAAGATTTAAAGTGACCAGAAATCACTGTGTAGGGACTTGGAGTACTTTTATCACAACTTCACATAAAGCTAACGCTAAACGTAGGATGGATGAGAGAGAGATGGATAATAATGCTTCACCAGCTGATGTCTGATATCACATTAATTCTTCCTGTTAACATTAAGTCAGACACAGTCTTTTTTTAATCGTAACCAGGTGCTGTGAGAGTCTTAACAACCATAAAAGTTTAGGAATGCTGTGGTCTCTATGTGGATCACAGCCACTGGACAATCAGATATTATTGTTGAAAATAAATATGCTATCTGGGAACAGCATTTTTTTATTAATGTGTTCAGTATCAACCTGTTTGGGCCTTGTCAGAATGTAACAAACTGTCATCATATAGTTTTATGTAGTGAATTTTATTTTAATATCCAGGAGAAACAACAATAAAACACTGGTGCCATTACAATCAATTCAATACAGTTTATTTATATAGCTCCATTACACAACAAAAGCCATCTCAAGGCAATAGAACTATATGGAATTATATGGAAAACCCAACAAATCCCCACTGACCAAGCATTACATGACAATGGAGAAGAAAAACAGAAGAAACCTCCAGAAGCAGCTGGTTAGACCAACAACTGCACAGAGCGAACTCACAGCTCCTAGGCCGAGGATACCTGCAGAAACAGGAAAGAGAAGACACAAAGTTAATGATATATAATGGTGGCGGATGAGTAGACGGAGAGAAAATAACTTTATTACAAGGTGGAGACCAAACCTGGTCTTAAATAGGTTCACACGGATACATGATACAATAAACCATTTCCAACCATAGAACTGGTTAAGACTTAACAGGGACTATTACAAAACATTCAAATATGTTTTTCAGTGAATTTCTGTAAATTAAATACAGTATGTCCAAATCCGCTGAATTTATGCTGTTATGTGAAATATAACACACTATTCCTTGTTTTCTGTCTGTGTGAGTCCTAAGAACAATCGAAGGAATATTATTTAAGGGATTTATTTGCAAGGTGGATACTTTGGGAACATGACTTAACACTCAGGTGCAAAACTCAGGTGAGGAGCACATTGCCAGTCGTTTCAGCCTCGTACTTTCATTCTTCAAACTCTGAACTACTTGCACTGAGAGATATAACACCTCCTGCGACCTTAGTGGATGACTTATCCTCCTGCCTTGGGGACTGAGTAATGTGCTTGTGGCTCTGAGAATAGCTACAGCGCTGTCCGTCTGGACTGGGGTTGGGAGCAGCCTGTCCGATGCAGTGTATGTGTCTAAAACTCAGCTCCTTGCTCACACGTTCAACTTGTCCTTTCATACGTACACACTCGTACAGTCCGCTGATGTACAGACACACATGTACCTGCTCAGTATAGCATGATGGAGGAGTGTGGGGGCTCTGTGTCACACCTTGGCTTCTAAAGCACTCACCTGGGCTCTCCTCAGCACTGATGGATTTACATCTGCCCTGGAGGGATTGCATAAGCACATACAAAGACACACAGATTGTGCTCTGGATAACGTGTTCCTGGTGTGGTTCGTCAAAAATGTCGGCCTTCAGTGTGTGAAGGAGAAGGGAGGAAAGGAGGAATGTCATCCAGCAAATATGGCGACTCCTTAAATCCCACCTGCCAGTGTAATTTCCAGCTGAGGTGCTGCTTGTATATGTTTGGTAGATTTTATTTGGAAAGCTGACTTCTAGACAGCCTCTGTGAATGCGTGTATGCATATGTATGCATGTGTGCGTGTATGTGCGTGCGTGCATGTGTTCCACAGATCGCTAATCTCTCTGAAGTCCTGTTTGTTCTCCAGGTTTGCCCCCACTACAAACATTTCCCTGATCAAAGCTGTTGAAAAGGCCTGCCACTTCAAACGTAAAGTACACACACACACACACACACACACACACATCTACTTGCATCCATTCCAGCACAGCTCTACGGCTGGCGTGTTGTCATGGTAACCGCGTTAAACCAACCAGCATGCAGTTGTTGCATCAGGCGAGCCAATCAGGAGCTTCAAACAGGAGTCATGAGCTCAATTACCTTTTCAATGCTCATTTAATTTCAAATATAGAGGAAGGTGCTGTGGGTGCTGTGGTTTACAGAAGCCTGCATGTCAGTATTCACTCTACCTTTTTGTATCATTAACAGATGAGGATGATTAAATTCACACGCTGTCTTCTCTCAATCTTCGGCTTCCCTACATAAGTTTCTTTTTTCTTCCAGCAGTCATACGACAATCCGAAATTCATTTTTGAACTATTCCAAAAGTCATTTAATATTGAGAGATAAGCAGTGATATTATCTGAGACATTTGATGTCAGCTTTATCATGAAGTTGTATTAACAGCAGGTGCTACGCTGTGTTTAAATCCTTTCAAGTTAACAGAGCCAGAGAGATTAGAGAGATGGAGAATTTATACCTTTTTAAAATCATATAAACAAAACTGAAAGAAAGGAAATGACCTACGGGAAGACTTTTCATATTCATATTTTTTATTCAGATATATCAACATCAATATCAAACATTAGAACAAATATGAAACTGGAGTAATAGCCGATTTGGAAAATGAAAAAGGTTTCTACTGCACAATGATAGGGTTTGAATTATTTACTTATGGTTTGGATTATCACGTTAAATGATAGAGGCTGAATACATCCAAATGAATTTCCATTTTTAAGCATTTTTTAAGCATGATGTGTAATTGTAGGAGTAATGATCATATCATGGAAACACTTCTCCTTATCACAATAGCAAACATTGTGTGCCAGGCTGCCTTAGACCTTCTTAACTGCATGCATGTTCCTATACACTGTAATTAGTTAGAGTCTACATGTGCTTAACCTGAAAACTACTTACATTACATTAAACAACTTAAAATGTAATAACAAACAACTACTGATCTTGCCTGATGGAGACCAATAAGCCAGACTCATCAGACAAATGTCAAGATGGGAAGTGAAAATGGCTTAAAATGCTAAGAGTCACACAAAATCTTTCCAACCCTCAAAACGAGCTGCTTTTATAAAAGTGACAGGAGGGTGAGTGACTGCCTGGGTGAAAAATGGAATGAAGAAATGCTTATTACTAGAGCTGATATTCAGCCGAAATCTTTGGAAATCACTAAAGAGCTGAACATAACCAGAACCAAGTTCAAAGTCTGTGTAAACGATTGATGCACCGAAATGGACTGCGCCTCTGTTGGAGAACTTCTTGACCAACACTTCAGAGAGAAGCTGCTGATTCTGATAGAAAGCTAATTCATTTTGTGATGGTGGAATGAGGGTAGAGAGACTGTGAGCTATAGTTTGTAATGTTCCTGTATTTATTTGAATAACTCAACTGAAAAGCTTGATTATTGGATTTATTGATGTATTTTGTCATTCGTGACCTTTTTTTTCTATCCTGTCAAACACGTATGGAATTATGCAGTAATTGTGAAGTGTATTTTTTTCACTCTGCTGTCCAACTTATCCCAAACCATCCAAATGAGCTTTAGATCAGGTAATTGTGGAGGCCAGGTTGTCTCAATTCTTGGTCAAAGTGTGTCTTGAATTCTGAGAAAATCACCAGCACTGTCACTATTTGTGTTCCCTGTCCATCACACTTCATGCTCCGTACGTACAGCTACTGTTCACTTTCCCAAATTTAGAAAAGTACAGATGATCTAATGTCTATTTCTTGTGTTTCTTGGCTCATTTCTGTTCTTCTCATGCATCTCCTTCAGTAGCGGTTTCTCTATAGGAAGCACAAAATGCCCTGATTCATGCAGTCACCCTCTAACAGCTGATATGTCTGCTACTTGAACTCTAGTGTGTGGTGCAGTTAAATGATGATTTCTGAAACTGTTACAGTAATTCACTCACTCAACTTTTCTTCTACAGCAGATACAGTGTTCCATTCCTGGAGCGGTCCAATTTAGAGCCGGTTACATCAAATGCTTGATGGTTTTGTGAAGCTGCATTTGAAGGAACGTGAAGTTTGTCAAATTTGGCTTTATGTCAGTGGGCTATCATTCTATTTGCAGTTCTTAACATGGATCACTAAAGTACAAATTACATATACTATTTTCTGTACACCACTACTACCGTGGTATAACCCCATGGAAACATTAAGACTCAAATGCATTAAGAAAACTAGATCCAGTTATAGTAACAATTAAAAGACTGACACAACACCAGGAAACACGAGCAACATAACACTATTTATCCTTTCTCTATGTCTGGATAAGAAGACAAGAAGAACAATTCAACATTTATAGAAAAGTCCTTATTCACTTTTATTACTAAGAGATACATTGGTTCAGCACCACTCTCATGGCACAAGTGTAGCACTATAACCAAGAGGTGATTATTTTAGTATAAAGACTAAAAGCAAGAAAAGCACCCTGGCAATTTTTGCCATATAAATTTGCTGCATGTTATAACATGCACAGTAAAAGCAGACACATATATTATTATGTATCAGTCAAATTTTGTCACCATTCATATTTGCAAATAGAACTGAAGTCACTAATGTGGTTGGCTGTTTATGGTTCTGAGGTTAATAAAGAGACAGGGCATATTATCACATTGTCTTTGTTATTTTATTATTGTTTTTGGTGTGTCCCAGTGGCCTTTTGATTTGAATGGCACACTAAGTGGTTGTTAATGGCACAAACATGGCCGTGGTTTTAAAATAGCAGACTGCCCATTATGCTGGTATTAACAAGGTAATGGCCTGTTACTAAACTGTTGAATGACATTGTCGCCGCCGCCGAACTGAGCTGATGCCCTCAGTGCACACATGAGCACACACAAACACACACACAAATAAATGAAAGGTTTCCAAGCTGTGTTTTTGTATAGGCTGGTGAGCAGAGCTGCAGACTTAAAGTGGTCTACAGTAACTTTCAGATGCTGTGATGTGAGGAAAAAAAAGAGACGAGAGACAAGAAAAGAGGTAAAATCAAACAGAACAGAAAGAAAGAAAAATTGACTGAAAAATATAGCTGGGAGGTGTGACGGTAGTTATTAAAGCTTGGCTCCGCTATGGTTGTTTACTTCATCCTGGCTGTATTGTTGTGGCTCAGAAATTATTGATAGGTAGGAAGAGACACCGTAATAAAGAACTACACATCGGTTCTGTCTGTATGTCCATCTGCCTGGCTATATAGTGCTCCAGTTCAGACGGAGATGTTCCTGTACTATATGTCTGCTTGTGCACTTATAGCTTTTTTCCTCCTTTCATCCAAATAAACAGTACTGTATACACACACACACACACACACACACACACACACACACACACAGACAAACGCACTCTTACACTGTGTTGTGGCGATAGGCCAGCACAGTAGGGGGTATATCTCTGGGATATCATTTCTCCCTCTCCTTTCTTCCTATTTGTAACTTGTCCTTTCAAGCAAGACGGCCCTTAAAGTTCAGTGGCACATTCTTCAAAAAAGGCTATTACTGGCTGCCTCTGATTCTGTATCATGCAGCGCACAGACCAGCCATCCCTCCTTTTTATGTTCCTCTCCTTCTGTCATCATTTTCTGAAGGCAAAAGAGGAGAAGTCAGGGTTTCAGAAGGGCCTGTGACCGATGCCTTAAAACCCTAAGCAGTCTTCGCTTCTGACGTTGTGCCAGATGTCCATATCATATCGCCAATTGCTTTTGATCCTTGACAGAGCTCCCTCTTTGTCTCTTTCTCTGTGAATCTTTGTCTCACCCTCCATGCCAACTGTCTATAACACTCGTTCTCAACAGTTACAGGGCTCCATAAAACAGTGTGTGACTGTAAGATATGGGCTTCTTCTAAAAGGCATGAAGAAAAGCTTGAAGCTGTTGTTGGCCCTGAAGACAAGACAAAGAATAAAGGTTCACTTACACACCATAGATAATAAGACAAGATTTCTTAACCTTTTCTGGCTTGTAATCACATTTTTAGAGTCACAATACTCAATACACAATACAATATATTATCAGTGAACACATTTTTTAAATTAATATTTATCTTAATATCCTCCAAAGTGACAAATTGTAAACAATAATGGTTCACTCAGCCTAGACCTTTGCAGCATTTGATTAAGTCAATGACAGTGAAGTGACCTGGTAGTAATTAAAAATTAATATCTTAATTTTTTTTTTGCAGCATATTAATGAACTACTATTACAGATTTTTTCATTGTCTTTGGCTTGTCAGTGTGTTGTGTTTTAAGATATAATTCCTAAAAATTCTTGTTTTGGCCAACTTCCAGTGGTTTAACATGTGAGACAGTGATGGCAGTGAAGCGCTGCTTGTCAGTCTGGTGCTGTGTTTATGCAAGTAGCACTTCATGTGTGCTTTAATTGAGTGTTGTTTTTTTTCAAGAAATTTGAATAGTATGTCAGAGAAGGCATTCATTCATTCGTTCTTCATATTGTGTAACCACAAGTATTCATTTGTGACCAAAAGCTGACAGAAGTAGCAGCCTGCGTCACGGTCACAGCTGGCCACAGGCCTGTATCTCGTCACCACCTCTCCCCATTAACATAATTAGAAAGCCCTTCAGCTCCGGACAGAATGCTGATGTCCAGCTAGCACCTTGTTTAGGACACAACATTTCCCCTCCTTCTTGTCCCTCCAATGTTCGCCTCCCTCCATCAGCATGTCTCCCTTTGTCACTCCTGTCGTCTGTGACCTCCACTGTCATCACGGCTGCCCTTGAGGAGCAGAAATCTCTCCATTTCACAGGGACCAGCCATAAGGGGGGCTTGATTGCAGCAAATTGATCCATAATCACACAGCGCTCAGAGCTTTTTATCCTGCCGCCTCTTCATCTCCACTTAAGAGGCCCGCCGTTGGCGTATTCACATGCTGTCTTCTCAAGGGTTTCCTCTGCTCCCGCCTTTCTCTTTGTCACTTTTTTCCTCCGTCTCTCTTTTTTCTCTAATTCTCTGTCTCTCTCTACCTCTCATCTTCTTTATCATTCTCCCAATTTTCTTATTGTCTTTCTGTCCCTCCCCCTTTTGTCTGCATGTGATGCCAACTGGAGTGTCTCAACATGACGATTGTAATCCTAGGCTCTCACCGTGT
>OMLM01008081.1:0-14055 GCA_900302695.1 Helostoma temminkii
TAAAATATATATATTTATATAAAATGTATATATACATGTACTCCCCAAACTAGACTCCTAAGAGGCAAGCAGATTTTTAAAAAGTTGTCCTTCAGTAGTATAGAAATACTACTACTAATGGTTTACATCAACCAAAGTGTATAATACAATGGAAATAGTACAATACCGCTGTTACTGTCACCATGGGGCTCATCAACATGTCTTACATCTATTCTGGATTTTAATCATGATCTATCCAGACTAAGTGAGACTTTGTTGATTAACAGAAGATTCTTTTCTGTTAATCTTCTTCATCTGTTTTCTGTATTTAACACATAGTCTTATACCTGAAGTATTAAGTTTACATTAAAATACAACAGTCAGTAAAGCCCCGCTAGTTAAATGTTTTCATCAGGACTTGGTGAGCAGTCAGTGAATTGAGGTTTAAATTTAGAAAATGTAGATGCTGAGTCTCCATAATTCATAATCAGGAAATGTTAAAAAGTTCAGTTTTTAGATGTTATGTATTTTATAGGGTGGTGATGAGACGGTGAAGAAAGTAGTGCTGACAGACCCAATTCATCCTTTTATCAGGTAAGAATATCATTGTTTTCTCTGGTTAGTTTAATGATGTTTCTTCTTTGATGTCTGGTCGTTGCACCACTTTGATGTGGCTGCTTTGGCTGATCGAGAATCTGCCCCTGTAACCTCCACAGAGAGTCTTTGACAGTGGTGGAGCAATACTTTCCCCAGTACGCACTGCAGGAACAGGACATACTGGGTCGCAAGGAATCTGTTGACAAAGTGCTGGCACTCGTGCCTGAAGATATCCTTTAAACGATTTGTTGCATATTCAGCTCATCAATGCATAGTAAGGATGAAGCTGCATTTTCCTCTTTTCAGATGTGATTCAAATATCAGAATTCAAACGTATTTTCTGTTTCTGTAAATAATGTGCTTTCACTGTGCAGAAATATTAATAAGATTGATCTGACCTTAACTCAGTTTTTACATGCAAGGAAAATCTTACAGCAGGACTTCCAAAATGAGAAGAAACCTGAGACTCGTTGGAAATTGGTCAAGGATCAAGCCCTTAGGAAACAAGTTGGTTATTGTGTTTGTTCTACACATCAGTTACTCATTACAGTAAAATTACAAGGTACAAGTGTTGAAGTTGACCTTCATATATTTTTTTCATCCAGGGCACTGCCAAGAAGGGCCAACACTTTGAGAAAGAAATCATGCTGCAGTATTGTTACCCACGGCTCGACGTAAATGTCAGTAAAGGTGTGAACCATTTGCTGAAGAGCCCTTTCAGTGTACACCCAAAAACAGGTGAGGATAGATTAAATGCAGTAATGCAAGGTGAATGTCGGTGACCGAGTCTCACTGTAACCTTTGTATTTTAACTCCAGGACGTATTTCCGTTCCCATTGACCTCAAAGATTTGGATACATTTGATCCTTTCTCTGTGCCCACAATCAGGTAAACAATAATTTATAGTGATGTGGCTTTTGTGTCATTGTGTGCTACAACATCAGGTCTAATAAGATGATGTTTTAATTTTTTTTTAAGTCTAATATGTGAGGAGTTGGATCGACCCAAGATGGGACAGGAGGAGGAAAAATCAGAGGATGTCAAAGAAAATGAGATGGATGCAGCAGAAAAACGAAAGATAAGAGGTGGATTTCTCAAATTTTCAAGCTTTTTGCATCACAGACAAAATCTTTGCCTTTATGTGTTGAATTATAAGTAAATCAGCACAGGGGAATATGGCATGGTTTTTTTTTCCATATAAAAATGTATCGACATGGACATTTATCAAGTGACTACGGGCAAGTGAAACAGTTGCCCTTAACAGTATTTTGCCATGGATTACATGATTAATCATATTTATGGTGAGAGCAGAAAAATCTGCTATATTCTTTTCTGAAAAGAAATATATAAAGTAAGAAATATATATTATATAATATTACATAAATATTATGTATCATATAATATATTTATATAAACTGCTACATTTTCAGTGATGGGGCTTTTTTCTGTGTGAAACTGAATATTTACACATTTAAAAGCAGTTTACATTTAATTAATAGCAATCTCAAGTACAAAGTAGATAATACAGGAAAATCTGCTGCTCATAGAACTTAAAACTAGAATAGTAATTTAGACAAATACTAACAATAAGGATGCATCATAATTGTCCAATGTCTGTTTTATTTGTGTAGTTGAAACCACTGTTAATGTGTCAAGAGTTTCTACTTTTATTTTTCATTGAAGTCCAAAAATGATCCCACATATGATCCCAACAGAACTAAATGTTTTTTCTTATGGCTCTTCACAGATTACAAAAGAACCAGTCTGGCAAAGTATGTGAGATGCTTTGATCAGTTTCTGGATGGAATGGCTCGTTCATGGAAAGGAGAGCTTCTCAGAAAAAGTGGTACGTTTTTGTTTTGATGATTTAAATGAAGACTGACTTTTTGCTTGGTATTGATATTTTATATAATTTCTTATTCTCTTTTTTTTCTTCTAGATCTTCAGAAAGAATTCTGAACCTTCTCAACAAGTTAATGTAAATGATGTGGCTGTTGATGCAGACTGTCCTGTTTTGGGAGCTTTCATGTTGTGAGCGATGAACAGTAATTTAATCCACATCTGATTTATTATACGCTTATGAAATTCTGTAACAGCATGTTCAAATCAAACCATTATAGTACTTTTTTTCTGTACAATGTCAATGTTTTATTGTTTACTTGTTTCCTACATTTTGCTGCTGTACAGTCATTTATGAAAATAAATTTGGTTTTCTTACTCTTTCATAATCTAGTTTTGGTTTTAATTGTAATATAAAAGACTTTTTGCAAAATTTGCTTTTCCAGTCAGTTTGTCTGAAGAACAAGCTATTTGATGTAGCACAAAGAGTTGGTATTCTAACATAAAGACAAAAACTATTTTATCACTGTTACAACTGATATTTATTGTAGTACCAATAATAGTTATAAATGTGTAAAATTTAGAATAAACATTTCTTTGAACCACGATTTTTAAAAATAGCCTACGATTTTCTTAAACAGGTATACCAAGGATATAAAACATGCTTCATTTCCGATAAAGACAGGTATACTTTTTTAAACCTATAATAATTGTGGAGTTAATTTACCAAGTTTTGACACAACTGTATTGTGGCCATAAGAACATCATGTGTTCCCTGACTGAAAGTGAGTTGATGCTTAAACTCTGCTTCAACTAACGAATGTAGCCTCTCTGTTATTGCAGTATATGTATTGTTCTCCTCTGGTTATGCAGTGTACAGGTTCAACAGGGGACTGTGCTCAAGTACAGCCTTGAGGTGCCTAAACAATCGACTCCAACTTGGCACCAGCTTCTCACATGTGAATATTTGTTAGTTTCCCCGTGGCTGTGATAGTAACTAAACACTTCTTTCGACTGTTGGTCACACAATGAAAGCAGGTTAAATACTAGTTAAGTATCTTACCTTGAGCTCTAGGTAATAATGCCAGGTTTGGAGACTGCAAATGCAAATTAGCTTCAGTCAATTGTAGATATCTGTATCTGATGTTTATCTGGATCATGCATTGATGGAATGAAACTAAATAGATTGACAGACTGCACATACAGTTTGGCCCAGAATTATTTGGGCAATGAGATTTTATGACTTTGTCTTTATACACCACCACAGTGGATTTAAAATATACTAAATTGGCATTTGGCAGCTGTTTGACTGGAGCTACCAATGAGAAGTCCAAGGACATCTCACTGCAAGTGAAGGAGGACAGCATTAGGCTGAAAAACCAACATAAAACTACAAGAGAGACACGGTGTGCTTTAGTAATATTGGTACCTTGGTAAATATTAGCAGGCTGTAAGAAAATGTCTTTATTGTTTAACTTTTTGATCTTTTGCTCAAAACAACTCACTGATAACTAACAATTGCATGACAAGATATATATCCCCCCAAGATACATATACATATATATAAAATTTTAGGATAAAACTGTGTTGTATTTGCAATTATTTTATTTTGAGCAAATGGTTAAACAATAAAGACATTTTTCACAGCCTCCGCTGAGCAGGTTCTTCAACTGTGCCTTTAAATGACCCGGAAGTAAAAGCACAGCTGTAAACCGGATATTACCCTGAGACCGGGGTCAGGAGTTCTCTCTTACAACCATCTTGGATATAGCCTCCTGTGTCGGTGAGTGTCTCTGCTAATAATCCAATATCATCCAGCTGTTTCCATATATTGTGGGCTCTATTAAAGGTTTCATCTGATCCATTACAAACGTGTGAACATGTCGGTGCTGTTATTACCCCTCTGTCGTGTTTCTGTTTAGTGATACATGCGCCGTTTTATCACCGATTACCGGCTCAAAATGGGGGAACATGATGACTACCAGTCTGTGCTAGCAGCCTGCTAGGGCCGCAGTGATCGGTGTGATAACATATGTTATGTTAAATGTGTGACACCTAGCTGACCACTTTAAAAGGGTTAGGTTAGCAAAGAAGGTGATGCCACACTTAGTTATTTGTACTTAGTTCGCCCCAGTTAAGTCTTACAGCTTTAGCTAGCTTACCAGGAGCTAACGTTAGCTAGCAGTAGCTTCAGTATAGAGTAACTCAGGCTAAAGCATGTTTGTCCAGTTAGAAGTGGAGCCTAGTGTTTCAAACGCCGTGCTAACCTTACTGTGGTCTAGTGTCAAAGAGAGTATCCTGCATTACCAATTTACGATGCCGGACTTGGTTTCTAGCTGATAAATTATAAAGAGCCTTTCTTCTGTGGGATAATCTAATGTAGAGTTGATTTGGGTCCACATCAAGTGTTTTCAATCTCGATTCAGTCCGATGTGGACTGGATTAAAAGAAGTGAAATAAAACATTTTATATTTTGAAAGGTGGGATTAAATGTTACACAAATCTAAAACGGTGTTTGCTACTTGTGTCCCGTTTTGATGTATGGCAATGTGGCAGCTTCATCTAAACCTGGTCTTGTTGTTTAACACTGTCACTGTAACTAATGAATCAAATAACTGAGAATCTGTCGCTACATATCCATTTAGCTTTAATTTGCCTTACTTCTAAAATGTTAACTCAGCTGCTAACCTCAGCATGATTTACAGACTGCTGGTTGTCAAAAGGCAAATACACAGGACCCCTAACCCCCTAGGTAACTCATTTTATGAGTCTAAAATATATTTGAAAGAGTACGAAGGAAGGGGAGAGGGATTACGCTCATCTTGTCCCCTTGTAAAACTTAAAGTGCTATGTTTTTTAATTGTTTATTTTATTAAATGTTAAAAAATGGTTAAGCTAGGTAAGTTTGTGTTATCCATTATATTCTCCGCAGTAGGGATTGAACAACAAATGGCAATAAATGTTTGGCTATAAATGATTAAGAATTAGCTCGACCTAACAGTCTTTTCTGTCATTTTTTCTTTACTAGCAACCATGCCTGGTGAAGCCACAGAAACGGTCCCAGTTACCGAGCAGGAGCTCCAGCAGCCTCACATGGAATCTGGTTTGTCTATTTAAATTTCACATAGATTTGCATGTAATACTGCAAAACAAGTGGCTCCTGGAATTCAAAGACCTGGCAAATTAACTAACAATAGGTAACTTTAGGTCATTTATTGTTGAATGACTATTTTGTTGAATGAGTTGATTCAGCTGGCTGCACACAGAGTTGGTGTAACAGGTGACAGTAACTTTGACTGTCACTGGCCATGATGTGTTTGGACATTTGTAACAGGTGCTGCCTCAGTGAGGTTTTTGTGTTGGTGATTTTGGCTGGGCTTCAGAGTAATCCAGGACCCATCTTTTTATTTACACTAACTCACAATAGCATGTGTTGACTTGAATTGACAACTAGATTAATTGCACACTGCATGGTGTTCAGTGTAGTTTTCAGTGTGGACAACTATTTTCAATTGAGAGTAGCTAAAGCCTGCTTGAAAAATCGGTATCTGTATCAGTGACAACATTAAGTAAAAATCATTTACGGGTGTCTAAAAATCTTAATTAAGTCAAAACTGGCAAGCTTTATTGTTGGGTATTCTCAAGAATAAAGATGTTTATTGTATATAAGGCTTCTTACAATTGAGAAATTTAACTCATTGAGAGCACTACTGAAGTGCCATGAGAAAGATATTTTTTCCATGTTTATTCTTCTGGCAAAAATTTAACTAATAACTAGTTAATAAACTGGCCTGACGGTTGAAAATGTGTCCTTTGTGTTGACACTATATTTTGAATGTTATGGCAGGAAGGGAGGCAAAAACTTTAATTTCTTCCCAACAATGAATCATAACTGTTTCAATAGGTCTACAGTTGAAGTTGTTAATTTTTCCTTGTAATTTTTGTGTGTTTCATTTACATCAGTATGCGTTCCTGTTTTTCTCTACTAATGGTCTCCAAGAGGGTGGAGTGCTTGCTCAGGGGTTGGGTGGGGACTTCAAACCAACTGTTGCACCTTGTGCCAGAGGAACTTGTAGCATGTTAGCCCAGCGCTCTGTGCAGATAATACAAGTGTTTAGTGACTGCATTGTTCATGTACTGCTTAAAAATCAGTATGGTTCTGTGTGTATTTTTATAACACATGCTGGACTATAAAGTATGCCATAGTAGTCCATAAAAAGGTATCTGCAGGTGTTGTAATCTCTTAATAAGCATTGATTTAAGGATTCTTCAAAAAGGCTTTACATTTTATTTTTAAAAGTCTTAAATATTTCTGAGACGGTTGCATCGTTTGGAGTGTGGTGTCCCCAAATCAGACAATCTGTGATACAATCCTTGTTCTTCCTGTTGACATGTTCTTGGACAAGGTATTACACCCTCTTGTAACACCTCCTTGAATGGCAGCTGTGCACATCAATTTCCCCATGGGATCAAGTATTTAAAAAAAAAATCTAAGTATATTTCCAGCTGGCTGACAGCGCTAACATTAGTTATCAAATGTTGTTGTGGTTGTAAAATCTGATATCTGGCTTTTTATTGGGTAGCTCCTGTATATAAAATATATAAAATTTTTGACTTCTACTGAAGAAGCTGTAGACAGTTTTGTTCAGTAATTTCAGGAACTAAAAATCTGACTAACCGGTATTTGCAGTAAAACTGCAGTTTAACTGTGGTAGTGGTTTGATTTCTACATTATTTTTCACAATATTTGTATTCTCTTAAGCTACATGGTAAACTATTTCAGGATGTAAGAGAATTGTACTGTGTCTGTGTGTACGTATTTGAAAGACACAAAATAGTGAGACAAGCAGAGTGGGTCATTATTACATAGGAATGTGCTTGTGGTGTTGGCATTTTGTTTACCAACACACTATTAAGGATGACCACACAGCTCATCAGTTTAGGCTTAAGGCATTTAAAATAAATTGCAAAGTGATTTTGGGTGTTAAGCTTCCAGGTCAGTTGATAGTTACTCCACCTGGACTTGTACTTCAGAGTTTAGGTTATAGTACTTGAATATTGATTACAAAAGGTAATCCTAAAGTGCAGATGGATTTTAAGGTCATTTTCAAGCATTGGCTACTGTAATGGACTGAATTCCTTACAGTGCTTTTCTCACATTTGGACAGTGCACGAAGTTTTGACACAGGCACTTTTTGTTTTTGAGTGCATGTAACACTTTTTTTTTTTTTTGGTCTTTCTTCAAATCGGCAAATCGAGCATATTTAACATTGATGAATTTTCTCAGCCATTGTTGCTGTTCACGTGTGGAGCACAGTTTTTTCACAGTGTGTTCACAAAGCTGTTGAAATTTGCATTGAGCAAGTAAAACTGCTTCTTAAACAAATACTGTAATTCCCTGTCACTCCTGTTGCTTCTCCTTAAACTACAGGAGTTTTAAATTCTTCTCCTCTTGAGATGACTGTTCCTACAGAGAACAAGGCAATCCCATTGGAGAGTCCCCCAGAAGAAGCTACCATTCAGATTAGTAGTGATCAGGCAAAGGGTGTAGGTGTAAAACAGAGTAAGAAAGGGGCTACTGCTGACCCAGCAGGAACTCAAGCTGGTTCACCAGCTCCTGAAGAATCGGTGTCTTCTGCTGAGGCTCTAACTATAGAAAAGCAAAGTCAGGAGTCAGTTGTTGCTGCTCAAGAAATGGCCAACCAAGAGATAAAGCAGATTTCAACTCAAGCAGAAGCCTCTGGACAAGAGCTGAGAGAAGTGGCAGAAAAAAATCCTGATAATCCGAAACCATCTGGACTTGAAGACATCAGTGCAAATGGTGAATATGGGAAGACGGCTGTAGAAGGCCAGAAGAACCTTTTCCTGGATACAGCTCAAGAAGAGGATGTCCCTGGTGATATGAACGTCAATGTGGCTATTCAGAATGAAAATCTTGGCCATAAAGAAAATGTTATACTTCTCTCCAAAGCCATTCAGTCAAAAGAGGCCACCAAATCTGAAGTCCCACCTATTTCCACCTGTCACCTGTCAGGTTGGTTTATGCAGGTTTATTTCTCCACCTACTGTCTGTCCTTTTTTTTGTTTGTTTTTTTTTGTTATGCAAAATTTGTATTTATTTTAATTCAAGGTTAAATTTGTTGTTCAGGCAATGCTACTTGACATGTTGTTTTCTTAGTCTCTTTATTAAAATCCATGTATAAAATACAGGTAACACAAATATTAGGGGAAAAAAAGGCTTACTGAAAAATATTTTGAGCTTCATCCAGATGCCAAGTTGATCTTCTAGTCCCAAGAAGCTTGATCAGGAATGGTCTGTGAAAGGATATTCAGTTTGGTTTTATTTATAGCGCCAAACCACAACAGTCAATAAATTTGATTGCTGTTTTTGTTCCACAGTCTGTAGGTAACCAGTAACATTTCAGCATTGTTTAAAATGCAGTTGTTTTTTTTAGTTTTTTTTTAGCGTAGTAGCTTTTGTACCTTTGTAAAATTAGTAAGACCTTGTACTTCACACCTCAGGTTTTTGGCATCATGCCATTCTGCTACATCTGTTAGCATGGATATTGTTGAGTCAGATCCTCAGTTGTTTTCAGAGTTAACGATGTATTTCATTCTCGTATGGGTCGGTAAAGCTTCAGGGGAATGGTGCTGTGTCTGTCATATTCGACTGTAGTGCACTATATCATCACGAGATGTGCTGTTGTGATATGCGCTGTAAATTTGATTGTCCTCTTTACTCTAAGTGCATTGTGACTCAATATAGAATGTTTTCTGTGTGGGAGTAGGTGGTGTGTACTTTGCATTTTGAGTGTTATTTTGCATCAAACTCAAAAGTTGGGCAGATGTGTCCTTCTCCTAATCCTAAAATTTAATTTTGGTTTGTGATCAGTTAACACGCATGAGTAAAACATAAACTTTCCAGTCAAAAAATGTTAAAGAATCTTTTTCTATTCAGCTACACCTCCTGCCCCAGCTACCCCCCAGCAACCTCAAGCTAAGCCCAAAGGCAAAGATGCCAAGAATGTGCAGGCTACCTCTGCCCCAAAGGCTGTCCCTGGTAGAAGAAAACGCTCGTCTTTGTCTGCCTCTTCATCCTCTCCCACCTCGCCAAAATCTACTTCTGTCTCTACTCCCCTGTCACCTGTGCCATCTCCACTGGCTTCCTCACCCAGCATCTCTTCTTCTAGTCAGACTAACCGCTCAGCCCCTAAAGTCATTAAGGCTGGTAAACAAGGAAAAGCTAAGAAAGGAGAGGCATTTGTGCCTGCTCCTCAGGAGTGCAAGGTCACAGCAGCAAACAAAAAACCAGTAGAGGCTAACCCTGAGAAAACTGTAGATGAAGCTAAACCTGCCCCAGTGGAGCCAAAAGCCTCACAAGCAGCTGCAAACCCTGCTGGGGCACCAGCTGCCTTTAAGGTTACCACAAAGCCTGTTGTGGCAGCCCCGGTCTCATTTTTAAATACTCTTGCTTCCAGTCCACCAAAATCAGTGGAAGTTAAGGCAGCTTCACCCAACGCTGCTCCTTTTACAGCAGCTGCTGATGATGATCTACCTCCCCTTATCCCACCTGAAAAGCCGGTTAAAATGCCAGAATCTGTACCTCCTGTTGAGAAGGAGGGTACAAAACCTGTTACTGTTGCAGCTGTTGAAACTGCTAAACCAGCTCCTGCTGAAGCTGCTAAAACGGTTTCCAAGGCCAAACCTACACCTGTTGTTAAACCAGCAGCCCCAGCTGAGTCCACACTTAAGGTAGTACCTCCTCCTGCTCCTGTTGAGGCAACCAAGCCGACTGCTCATGATAAACCTGCTAAGAAATCAGCTCCAGCCACAGTTGAGGCTGTTAAAGTGGCCCCGGCAAGCAAATCTGCTCCTGGTGAGGCTGCCAAACCATGTGCTAAGGACAGACCTGCTCCTGCTGAGGCTGCTAAAGCAGGCGCTAATGCAAAGTCTGTCCCTGACAAGGGTACTAAACAAGTTGAAGAACCTAAAGTTGCTCTTAAGATAGCAAAACCTGATACAGAGGACAAATCTGCTCCTGCTGAGGCTGTCAAACCTACAGCAGAACCTGAACCAGTTGCTGCTGAGGTTACCAAGCCAGCCCCTGTGAAGGGTGCCAAGCCAGGTGCGGAGGCCAAAGTGGTTCAGGTAAAGGCAGAAGCCCCTGTGGCTGTGAAACCTGCAGCTGAGCCTGCTCCTGTAAAACCTGCTCCAGTTGAGCCTGCTGTTCCTGCCCCAGCTCCCCGTAAACTCACATTTGCTGAGGCAGTTGCAAAACCTGCCCCTGTCAAACCTGAGGTTGAGGTAATCAATACAACTCCTTCTGAACCAGTCTCCTCACCCAAACCTGCCCCCACTCCTGCTAAATCCCCAGCCAAAGTGGAGCCTGTGATCAAGAACGACAAGGGTATTTTCTTCTTTCTCTCCTCTTTTGTGTCATCTGTTTGCTTTCTGGGAACTGATGCTTGGCTATGTAGTTGCCTGAAAAAGCCAAGGTCATAAAGTAAAAATTTGCTTTAAACTGTTGACAGGGATTTGGAAACAACTGCTGTATGCTATTTCATAGTTCTGTGTTGTTTCATCTGTGTGATCATCAGTTTTAATTTAGTGTCTTGTCACTATGGTATTGGATGGGAGCTTGTCACATTCTCAGCATATTTGTAGAATACACAGTAGTTTGTATGGGAGGGTAAACGGATTTGTTTTGGTTTTTTGCAGCAGCAGCAAGTTGAGACACCGTAAACACATATTTTGAGTAATTGAATAAATAATTTTATTCCCCAGGAACCATGCCACTTATTTTAAAAAATAGCTTTTAATGGTATTCGTTTGTAATCATGAATGTCAATTGGAGACTGAATTTTTCTTTCGGTTGATGGTTTCCATAGGATCTGGCACTGAGTCGGACAGCGATGACTCAGTCCCTGAGCTGGAGGAGCAGGACTCTGCACAGACACAGACGCAGCAAGCTCAGGTTAGAATTCAGTCTGGTCTTTTTCAGATGTTGATGTTGGTCTTTGACTCTTCTGTGATGATTTACACAGTGACTTTCGTTCTTCTGAGCCTATTGAAGCCACCCTTTCTGTCCTGAGAAGAGACCACTTAATATCATTACAGTTGTGGCCAGCATTCTGGTTTACTTACTTACCTGATTGAATCTGGATGGGTATTCTGTCTCTTTTAGCTTGCAGCAGCAGCTGAGATAGATGAGGAACCTGTCAGCAAAGCCAAACAGAGCCGCAGTGAAAAAAAAGCACGGAAGGTAAAAATATCTTATTTCAACATTTGTGTTGTTTTTTGTTTTGTTTTGTTTTGTGTTTTGTTTTTTGTTTTTTTGTGGATAAAACTTATAATTTATATCTGTTCTTGCAGGCAATGTCAAAGCTTGGTCTCAGACAGGTAACAGGGGTCACCAGGGTCACCATTCGCAAGTCAAAGAACATCTTGTTCGTTATCACCAAACCAGACGTCTACAAGAGCCCTGCATCAGACACATACATCGTCTTTGGCGAAGCTAAGGTACTGAGCGAGCTGCAGCACAGGCTACATTGTTTGTCTTCTCACCCAGCTGCATATACAGTATATCTTTTAATAGTAAAGTAGTTTGTTTGTTATACATTAATACGATCCATGTAATGGAAAACTGAGCAATCTGTCGGTGTGAGGTGATTGTAAGCAGCATACATTAATGTATACAATGTAATGCATAGCCTTATCCACAATCTTACAAACTGTCCTCAGTTAAAATGCTGCCAGGTGTTGTGTTAATTTGTCATTTTTGTCTCTTCACTCCAGATTGAAGATCTTTCTCAGCAAGCCCAGCTGGCTGCCGCAGAAAAATTCAAGGTACAGGGAGAAGCTGTATCAAATGTCCAGGAAAACACACAGACGCCAACAGTACAGGAGGAGAGCGAAGAAGAAGAGGTCAGATATGGTTTTATTCAAGTGAAGACGGGACACAAACTAACGTCTATTGTTTTGTCATGATTCAAGGTGTTACATTTCTTAATACATTTCTTACTTGTAGGTTGATGAGACTGGCGTTGAGGTCAAAGACATTGAACTCGTCATGTCACAAGCCAACGTGTCGCGGGCAAAGGCTGTACGCGCCCTGAAAAACAACAACAACGACATTGTCAATGCTATTATGGTAAGATTTTTGGAGACTTCTCATTCAACAAACTGTTAATTCAAACATTGAAATTTCTGGTGATTAAATATTAATGGAAAACTCTTCAGTGATGATTTACACAGTGACTTTCGTTCTTCTGAGCCTATTGAAGCCAACATTTCTGTCCTGAGAAGAGGAAAAACTCTACATTACGTAAAACACATAATTTAACATTTGCTAACAACCCGTTTTGTTTCCTTTGCAGGAGCTGACAATGTAATGGAACCCTGGCAACGAAGGGTTGAAGAAAGGTTGCTGATTTGATCTAAGCTTGTTTGTACAATTTATACCCAAGATGGAAATAAAGTTGTGGCTTGATAAAATTAAGTTTTGATGGATGGCTCTTCATTTGGGGGCACAGGATGGAAGTTGTCTTGTTGCTTTGAAAGGTTAACAATGGTTAAGAAGTAGTGTGATGATGGCCCTTCATGAATAATGTGGTTTCTCATCCTTTTGTGTGTAATATTGTTGGACTTTGTATGGAAATAAACACTAAACAATTTAGCTTTAGAATTATTCACGAGCCAGAAATGTTTGTTCTCAGTGTGTTGTGTGTGTGTGTGTTAGTTTTTATCTACCTGTGAAGTAACAATAGATGAAAAGTTGGAAAGCACTCCACTGAAGATGTTTCTACTTTGAATGAACACATCTTAGCTAAACTAGTCTCTCGTATACAAGACACCCTCTTGTGGCAGAGTCCAGGAGGTAACTCAAAGCCTTCACCAATGTCGGAGTTGGATGCTGCAAGATATGGCCAGTGTTTATGAACATTATCCTTGGCAGATGGTTGATAAGAAATGGTAGTAACATGGCGTTAGTTGTTGAGTAGGATTTTTTTTAAGTTGTAGCAGCAATTCACCATAACAAAAAGCATCTAAACAAATCTTTGCCCATTTTCACAAAAGAGAAATCTGAATTACATTATTATGTACTAAGCTTCACTTTAAAGCTAGAGGACAACCGTTGCATCAATAGCTATAGATATTGTATATGGGCAGGTTGGCTGTCAGGACTGTGTGGATAGGATGTTTACTAAACAGTAATTAAGTGTAAAGTTAACGTACTGTAATAATTCCTATATAAAACAAGTCCAGTCCTGTAGGGACATTGTCATTTTACTTATGTTACTTCCAAATGTATTAGTGGGATCAGAATAATTTTTAATAATCTGCTGATCATCCACTTGTTTCTTGATCTCAGTCACATAAGTCTTTGCTTAAAAATGTCCCACCCCTGTCAACGTTACATATGAAATTGTAAAAATGAAATTTTTAATAAAAAGCTGAACTTCACTGTTAAATAAGTCCTATCTACTAATAGAAGCTTAATATTGTTTAATGTAACTATTCATATATTGTTCCACTAAGCAAAATATTTAATAACGAATTTTTACTTGTGGAGCAAATGTACTTATAACATGATAACATTTTATGCTAAGGAGCCAGGTGTGATGAAGGGATATGTTCATG
>OMLM01008082.1:0-23360 GCA_900302695.1 Helostoma temminkii
TCTATCATGGCAGAAGGATGTACAGCATTTTGTTTCTATACCCATATAAATTGTTTTCATTACAAAATCTTTTATTAAGGAATTAAATAATTAATATTCTATTTTGTTCATTGCTGTTTAACAGTGATACAAGTTGCTCAAACATGTAATCAACAAAGAATTTGACAGAATGACAAAAAAAATTTAACCATACTAACAATATATTATGATTAACCATTTGCTGGGTGCACATTATCTGCATTATTGTCACTCTCTCAAGATATCAGACTTATAATTTAAAATTATTTAAATTAAAAGAAAAAATAAAATTTTTAGTAGACGTGTTTTTACAGTGTGAAAGCTCCTCTGTCAGGCCTCTGTTGTGGATGTTCATGAAGGGGAACCTCAGACCTCTACCTAGGCTTTTAACATCAGCTGATCAAAGGTGCTCTGTTGATAAACACAAAACCAGAGTCTACAGTTTCACTCTTTCCATTGTCCTTTTGCTTCCACTTAAACAGCACCAAAAACAATTGCTAAGAGTTTCAAATTAAATTATTTCTGTCATGAAAACTTCCGTCACGGCCCAAGCACATACATACTAGACGGTATAAATTTCTGAATCGAGGCCTCTCTCTTTATGCTCTACTGGCTGTATCATGTTGCCAGGACAAAGCCATGCAGATCCCTCCTCCTTTTACACCTCTGTCTATAGCCAGGGACAAAGACCTAATTCACACACCCTCTATACACTCTTCTCTCTCTTTGACAGTTTATTCTTTTTTCGCTCTACACCCAGCAGCACAGCCAAGGCTGGCATCTTGGATCGTGTGGTTAAAAGGTGGTGGAACTGGGGCTGAGCAGGTCTCGGTGGGGGAGCAGAATGGATGCAGTAAGAGAATGAATGAGGTAAAAGTAGAAATGGAGAGTTGGAGGGCTGAAAATGAGATGGTGCAATAGGAGAAAGGAAAGCAGGACGTTACTCAGCGCTTATCTCAAAGTGAAGAATAGTTACAGAGAAGGAGGGAGAGTGGTTTAGTGTTTTTAGTTGGCTGTTCAATGCAGGGGAGATGATGACTGCAGCTCCATATAAGACCTGAAATGTTGCTGGTGTCTCATCTCCCAACTTAGTGAAGGTGATACACAGTCTGGCTTTATCTGTTATGAGCAGTATTTTAATAAGAGGCTTCCCAGTTCTTACAGTATGCACTACTAACACATGCATTTCCGAGAGGGTGCCAGGGTGCATTTTCCCAAACCTTAAAGACCTTGTTCACAGAAAAAAGTAAAGCATACCTATAAATCACATAATCAAAGATGGCTGAAACCAGTACAGTATCACTGATAACATTCATTCATTCATACATTCATTCATTCATTCATTCATTCATTCATTCCATTCAAATAGGTTTTTGTCCCTGTCACAGTTAATTAAACCTAGATGTTCTATTTGTACTTCAGGTATTGATACCATCGCAACACCAGATTTATATTTTAGTCATATTGTGTTTTAGATATAAATATTTGCAGCTCTTGAATTTTAGGCTTTTTCAGTGATTGACGGTTGATAACCAAGCAATGTATCAGCGAGCGATAAAAAGACTGCTAGGAAACAGCAGTAAACAAGGATAGATCTGATTTTTAAAAATTACAATTTGACTTTCTCATTGTTTTATGTGCTAGAGATATGGATGAAAGCATTAAAGCTAGTGAGCACACATCTTAAGAGATCCACCTCTTTGATAGATGAGCAACATGCGACATGAGGTGTGTGAAAATGTTAGTAAGTGGAGTTTTGATTTGTCTGAAAAACACATGACCATCCTTATAGAGGAGTAGGTGTTATCCTTGCATCCATCCTTCATCCATTCTACACTGTTACTGTAATGCTTGATTTAACATTTCATGTCCGAATCATATAATCGAAGCGTAAAAAGCAAATTTAACATTATGAGGAGGATTGGTGTTTACAGTTGTAACTCTGGAAACACTGAACTGGCTTATTGTTTTATGTTTGCTATATTTTTATTTCCTCTTATTCATCCCAGTGTCTTTTCCTTGTTTCCCCATTTAAATGGGTTCAAACACACTTTATACTCATTCTCATTACTCCTATGATACGACGGCAGCTTTGTTGGCACAACAAAGATGGTCTTCAAATTGTTTATGTTACATGTTTGCATATGTAAAACATGATGATTAGCAAAACACTGTTTTGTTGTCTGTTTGATGTCTTTGGAGTAGTTTTAAATGGGGTGACCATCAGTCATTCACTGTGTGACATTAGCGTTACAGGCAGCTCCCAGGGGAGCAGAATAAGAGTAGAGGATTCAGCAGTAAAGAGAAGCAACGGGATGCCCAGGGTCAATGGAAGATATGATTTATGTGTCAGTCAACTACCAGCCGTGCTGAAAATATGACTTGTTGGCTGGCACTTTGAAGACTGCAATGCCCACTTAGTGCATAGCATAAAAAATACAAGGATTTTGGCGACAGGGATAAGGGTTACTGTAGTGGTATATTTTGGAGGGGTTCTGCTCTGGGTGTGTTTCATTGTGTCTAACTGGATTAGGATGGACAGATAGAGATGAGACCAGCAGGAAAAAATGGCATTAGTACCTGCACATTGACCACTAGTGATCTGCTGTCAATCCAAACTCGTTTGGCAATGATTGACTGATGAATGATAAGACTTTAAAATGAAGATGTGATAAAGACTTTAAAATGAAGAGCACTTTGCCCTCCATGTGATAAATGTATATTTTAACATGGGGCATTCGTAACGCAAAACGTTCACTCTACGTGTATTAGCATTGGCTGTTTGTAATGGTTTCTGTCATTGTAAATCAATCAGATGAAATCTCACAGTAAACCAGCTTTCCATTGACAATCGTCTTTGTGTGCAACACAATAAGATGTGACGGATTGGCTGGAATGTGTGCAGCGAGGAGTACACTTTGTTCCCGGAATAATTGGTAATGGTTGCTGTTTCCTATATGATGGCCAGAAATCCCTCTGTAAAAAGTAGAAATACCACAGACAACGAAAGATAACAGAATGTAACAGTAATAGTGAATTTGTGAGGTGCAATCTGCTGCGATCTCCATTAAGTGGCAGTGAGCAGAGAGCTAGTCTGATAACCTTGCTGTCTGGGAGCCTGCACTATCTGCTAAAAGAAGACATCATTGGATTAAGCATATCCTCCCACAACCTAAAACATCTGATCTCCGACTGATACGTGCCATTATTAATTACTTAGTTCAATTACAGCAGGACAGATAGTAAAACAATGATTACACTTAAGCCCTGACAAAGTCCTGGCAAAATGTGCTCAATTTAAAAACAGCAACAACACAAAGTGGGACATCTTTGTACAGTATTTGTGTGTAAAACTACTACAGTTCTGTGTAAGTCTGCTGTTCACGGCCACACTGAGCTTACACTGACAGATAAAGTTGTTAAGATGAATATTTGGTTTTTCTTTTCGCAAAATGTATTTATTCCACTAAGTGTCTTTAGTCAAAGGACAGTATAGCCGAAAGACTTTTTAACAAAACAAAAGCAACTGCAACAGAATAAAAGTTCAGGGAGGCCACTTGGGTGTCCACTTTTCATGCCAGTCAATCACATATTTGTCAAGATGTTTCAGTTTTCAACCAAAGTGGCTTACTGACAGAAAAGTGACTTTAAGCAATTCTAAATAGTAATTCTGAATTCGACTATGTGGTCTTGATAGTAGAAATAAACATCTTAAAGACAAATATTTTTGCATGTGCTCTGTCGGCAGCGTTGCTCATTAGCTTTTATACTGTGACTGTCAGTCACAGAGGCAGCAATAGAGAACAAACACTAGAAGACCAGAAGATGACTCTTCTAAAAAAGCGAGTGAAAAAAGGAAATGATAATCTCTTAGATTAGTTTTTTATTCCCAATATTGTGTGTTAGAAATTTGATTGATATTAGTGTATGTGAGATAATGTGCTGCTTGTATCAAACCCCTGCCTTCAGCATTGTTTGAACGGAAACATGTCGTCGGCATGAATGAAGTTGTTTGAATGCAGGGAGGGAGAAAGTGAACGTTAACACAGTGGAAGTGGCGCTGTTCATTTGTCAGGAGATGGATTGCAGCCATTGAGAGGAAAAGCTTTTAATTTGGCTCTGGTGTGGTAATTAGGTTTCAATTCGCTGCGCTCACTAAGAGGAATGGGGAGGGTAATGAAGTTAGTCATCTTACTGTGTGTGTTTAGAGAGAGGAAGAGAGGAGGGGGGTTAAGTATGCACAGTCTACATTTTTCAGTGGCCTCTCCGCCTCTCACAGTCTAATTCATTGTGTAATGCTGTTTATTGCGGGTATCACAGCGCTTTTATGCATTAGTTAAGTGGTCCCGGCACATTACTGTAATGGGAAGAGAACATGAAAACACACTGAAATCTGATCCACTGCCACTCTCCTGCTTTCTCCTCTGTCTTTATAATGTCTCTCTTCACTCTGTAGAAAATATTTTTCCTCTGTCTGGCTCATTGTCCATCATTTCCCCAGTGTCTCCTTCTCCTCACGTCCATGTGCCTACTGAGCTGAGCTGATGTCACTAATGGCTGTGTGTAAAAGGGAGAAAGGAGAGAACATGGGAATCTTGGGTTACATGACGTGGTAAAACGTGTGTTGGGGGTAAAGGAAACATAAAAATGAATTGATTGAATAAAGACTAGTGAGGCAAATAAGGGCAATAGTGTACTAGTACATGTCATGGTAATAAAAAGACAAATGCATAAAATATGCAGTTGGAGTCATGTGAAAATTAGCCCTGTCTTGATGCATTTGTATCTATGTATGCTTGTTAGCTGCTTATGTATTGTATATGCTCATGTGTCTCTGTACACACACTCTGTGCTTTATGTGTGTGTGTGTATATTTGGAAGTGGGCACAGTAGCCACATGACGACCCCTACGTGACCCCTGAGAAGTGTGTAGGCGCCGAGTTCAGTCTGACTCTTGTCACATGATCCCCTGCTGCCCTCCCTCTCCGTTTACAATGGAGTATTAATCTGAACAAAACAGACACACACGCATGCAACTCAAAAAGAGTCACACATACTTTGAAAAACACACACAAGTTACACACAGTCTCTTTTAATCACTGTCGTGCATCTTTTTCATTTAATGAAATAGCTTCACAGTCTTTCTTATTTTTGCAGGCAGTGGCGGGCATCTTGTTGACCGATGCCCATACATAAAACTGTGCACACTCTTTATCCACACGCCTTACAACATAGCAGAGACAATTCTGGTATTTATGTCCCTGTTGTCTTCACTCTCTCTGCTCCGGTTTGCTGACTTTCTCGCTCAATGTTTTGTCATTAAAGGATTAGCAGTGACAGACAGATGAGGTGCCCTCAGGTAGAGTTGGGTTTTGTGTAAACAAAGATCGTGTGCCCTCCGTCATTCATGTAATTTTTCTTTTACACCCAACTTGAATCAAAGCCTTCGGCAGAGTTTTGGTTTTGAAATAGTTATTTCCGTGCCTGGTCAATATAATTTTATGTACTGTAATGCAATGTTAGTTAAGCGACCCGAAGCTGACTTCCTCTTACCTTTCCCATCTCTCCCACGGTTGGGGCCTGGGGCTTCCAGAGTCCCAGCATCCTTGGTGTGTGGGCTGACTCCAGCCCAGCTTCCTGTTATAGAAATTCGCGGAACCACGTTCTCCCCACAGACACACACACCCCTCAGCAGCCTTGTAGCCATCTGTAGGTGAGTGTTTATGTGTGTCTGTGACATACTGTATGTGAGTGAAAGGTTGAAATGGGTGATGTAATGTCAGGATAGAACAGAAGGAATAGGGTAATAGATCACAACACATTCTCCTGTAGGTTTATGAAGTGTGGTTTAGTCCACAAGAATGTTAAAAGCATTGGAGTAAATAATGTATTTAGGTCTGACAATGATAGTTAACATTAAACTCATGGGTGCAAGTATGTCCGACTACTATTAGATGCGCTAATGAGCATTCCTATATTCCTAGTGGATCAAATGACTATGTGAAAGGAGTCGAAATGATGAGACTTATCACACATCTCACCAGTTCCCCTCAGGCCTGCAGAGTATTTTAGTGTCTTTCACCTCATTGTTCTGGGTTTATACAACTGTTTTGTTTGCATATACTTGTTTCCACCAAAACGCTCCTAATATCCCATATCCCATGTACTAGCTGTTGAACAAAGTGATGCATTTGACAGTGTGATCAAAAAACAAGTAATATGTCGCTCATGATGTATAGCTCCACCGCTAGTCTTCTAGCTATCATTAGCTGTTAGCTGAAAAATGTGTACAGCAACACTGCAGCGATATAAGCTGCTTTCAGACATTGGACATATGTAGACATTACCTAAGTGAGCTCCATGTAAAAACACATATACAATTTATTGTGAAAATGTCTGAGTCATACAGTCAAGATTTTACCCAGACTATATTGAGTCCCACCCACCCACACTTCAAGTCTTAGTAGTCTCCTGTCTGTTCTCCTGCATACATATGGCCCCACCCCTCGCTAAAATAAAGCGCCCAATGATTCAGAGCTTATGCAGATGCCTAACTGGCTGTAACGATAGGGGCTAAGTTTAGGTTGCAAGTCGTACTTGGGCCTGCTGGGGCCAGCCAGCAAAACAAACCACAGTAAAACAACACAAAGTCTGTATGGCCATGCTTACACCGGCTATTTATAGCTATATGTACAGTGGTGTGAAAAAGTGTTGGCCCCCTTCCTGATGTCTTAGTTTTTTGCATGTTTGTCACATTTTAATGTTTCAGATCATGAAACAAATTTAAATATTAGTCAAAGATAACACAAGTAAACACAACATGCAGTTTTTAAATGAAGGTTTTTATTTTTAAGGCATGGTGTAGTGGTTAGCACTGTCGCCTCACAGCAAGAAGGTACTGGGTTTGATTCCTGGGGTCGGCCAGGGTCTTCCTGTGTTGAGCTTGCATGTTCTCCCTGTGTTTGCTTGGATTCTCTCCGGGCACTCCAGCTTCCTCCCACAGTCCAAAGACATGCAGTCAGGTTAACTGGGGACACAACAACATCCAAAAAACTGCAGGCCTCACTTGCCTCAGTTAAGGTCAAAGTTTATGACTCCACCATAAGAAATAGTCTGGGCAAAGATGGTCTGCATGGCAGAGTACCAAGACCAAAACTGTGGCTGAGCAAAAAAAACATAAAGGCTCATCTTAGTTTTGCCAGAAAACATCTAGACATCAGTCCACAGAGTATTTTCTGTGCCAAAAGTTGAACTTTTTTGGAAGGTGTGTGTTCCATTACGTCTGGCGTAAAAGTAGCACCGCATTTCAGAAAAAGAACATCATACCAACAGTAAAATATGGTGGTGGTAGTGTGATGGTCTGGGGCTGTTTTGCTGCTTGACCTTCAGGATCAGGAAGGGGGCAAACACTTTTTCACACCACTATATACACATATACAGCATTTATACAACAAAAGAGATTTGGTCAAATGCATCCCAAGCCAAATTGGCAAGTGGTTCGAGTGATCGAATCATAATCCATCTTGGTGGCTGTTTATACTTGTATTTAGCAAACGTACTTGTATTTTTATAGGCAGACTGGAGCAGGAAAGGTGAGCAGGGTGAGGTTTCAGGACATGGACTAATAACCTCACAGTGTCACTCAATCCTGGTTGACTATGCAGAAACTCTGTCAGCTGCTTTGACATAGAAGAGTCAGAGTGGCATTCTCTTCAAACACACCCTGTGGCAGTGGTTCATGGAGGAAGTATTATCTAAAATTACTATAAAAACACAATAAGAGGTAAGTGAGCGGTTTAATCATGACAGATCCAGTTTAAATGAGATGAGGTGGATTTCTTATACTGCTATGTACAGGCAGAATGAGCATGTGAAAATATCAAAATGACTGTCTATGTCATGTGCTGCTAAAACTCCTGTTGTCCTGTTGCTGTTTGCCACTAGATTCTATGCATGTAAAGGTCAGAGCGTTTCAGCTCAGACTGATGTAATTGGTTAAGCTTGGGCCCGCACTGACTCCAGAGCCCTCACAATGGCTTAGGTCTCCTTGCTACACAGTAAAAACATTGTACTAAAACCAGTTTCCTAACTCCCACCCGTCTCTGATCATAGTGTTGTGGCACAGAGTGGAGGGAGCCTGCTCAGACGCTATCTGTCTCGATCATCAGCAGGTCAGGAGAACAAATCAGAAGAAGGACTTCAACAGAGAGGAATGAAAAAAGTCTTTATTTGTTTGAGGAGCTTCATAGACTGAAGACGTTGATATTTGTTGTTGATATTTGTTTCAGTGGATAATATCCTTCAGATGTAACTTTTCCCTCCCACTCTGACTAGACATGACATTTACTGTCCCCTCCAAATGTACTGGAACAGCAAGGCTATTTCATTTGTTTTTGGAGACTCTTCTCCTGTGAAATATTGCAAAAAATACTAACGCATACGCACCCTTTGACTATGTCTAGCGGCTGCAGTGAGCATGACACCGCCACCAACTATTTATACTCTCAGATTTTGGCAGGAGGAGGTTGTGGTGGATTGGTGGCACCACAAAACACATGATTTTCACACAGGAGGCCAGAATAAAATTAAGGAATTTTTAAAAATTTTCATTTATTTAACCTAAAAAGCAATATTTAAACTATACCTAACTACGTTTATTTATTTCCTAAACCTAATCCTGCCATACATACAGTATAGGGCTATTTTATCCCCATAAGTGTAAGTTCAGTATAGATCAGCTGATCTATTCTGATGCAGCAGCTACTGAAATATCTCCAGGCTGGTTTCACTGTGGTTAATTTCCACTCATCTTCTGCTCCATATATATGTGAAAACAGATGTTTATGTCTCTAAATTGCTAAAATAAGGTAAACAGATCAGTGTAAACCAAATATTAAAAATGCAATATAGTTATCATATGTTGTGCCTAAAGTCAATAGGACTATAAAGAGAGACAGACATTCTGTGCCCCAAGCTGTATCCTTCATTGTTCAGCCGCAGTACTGATCCTGTGATTAATTATGGGTCAGGTGTTGTAGTAACAGGTGGAGTCGATTCAAGATTAAGGGATATTTTAATAGGTCGGTTTGCATTGAGCTTTTCCGGTTTGCACAGTGGCACTTCTGCAAACAGGACCCATGTAGGATTCTCCTCCAGACTTATTATAAGAAAGATTTTCTCCTACCTCAACTGCAACTATTTTTAAACATGACTGCAAGCAGAAAAACTAAATTTTCATTTGAAGAATATTTCATTTTCATTTTTTCATATGGCTTGGATTTTGTTTTTAATAAAAAAGTGACATTCTGAGGACAGCGGGATTACTCTGCAGGATTTCAGCTCCAAACTTGGAGTGTGTGAGTAACTCTGACTCATATTTAGAGAATCAGGTGATAACTTAATTACAGATCAGATCGATCATGTCACTGTGTGCAGAGCTATTAATAATTAATAATGAAGTCAGCTGCTGTGACAAAATTAGGCCTGGCCTCTCTGTCAAATCAGGGAGTGTGGATGCGCTAAATCTTCAGTAGGTAATTTCTGTTGCTGTGTGGTAAAAAGTGTTTAACTAACTTTACCATAACATCCCACATTCTACATAACATTGAGAATGCAGCAAGAAGAAAGAGCCCATCGTGATTGAAGTGATTGGTGTTGACTGATTTTGCAGGGGGTCTGAGGAGATTTTTTGGCAAACACTATTTTGGGCAAAAATATGCACCAAAATTGCACTATGTCTACATAAACACAGCCCAAAAAATTTAGCCTAATATCATCAATAGATTCAGAGACTTTGGAGAAATCTCTCTGCACATGGGACAAGACCAAAACACAATATTGGATGCCCTGATCTTCAGGCCCTCAGATGGCACTACATTAAAAACAGGCATGATTCTGTGATGGGCATCACTGAAAGGGCTCAGGAACAATTCCGACATTCACTGTCTGCAAACACAGTTCACCGTGTTGTCTGAAAATGCAAGTTCTCTACCTCTGGACCGCATGACTCAGACATTTGCGTTTTCACATGCAGCTCACTTGGGTAATGCCTACATATGTTCAGGGCTCCAGTGTCTGAAAGCAGCTTAGGTTGCTGTCCAAAGGAAGTTTCATTTTTCAGCTTACAGGTCTACAATGCAAAGTAAAAGCCATATATGAACACGGCCCGGGGACTGCACCATCTTCTCTGCTCTGGGCCAAGGCTTACTTAAAACGGTCTTATTAGTGCTCATTTCTAAACCATGCTAAGCAAAAGTATATCAGGTATTTGGTCAATACTGACACACAAGAACACGACAAAGAAGACCCACAACCGCTAAGCAGTTAGAACCTATATTAGAGAAGGCTGGGACAACATTCCTCTCCCCAAACTCCAGCAACTGATCTCCTCAGTTCCCAGACTGAATTCCCAGTTTACAGACTGTTGTTAATAGAAGAGGGGATGCTACACTGTGGCAAACATGGCCCTGTCCCAGCGTTTTAGATATGTTGCTGCCATGAATTTGAAAAATACTTTATTTCTTAAAATTGTGAATTTTATCAATTTAAACATTTGATATATTTTCTATATTCTATTGTAAATAAAATATTTTTTAGATTAGATTTGCAAATCATTGTATTCAGTTTATGTAGATTTTACAGCGTGTCCCACCTTTTTTGGAATTGGGGTTGTATAAATCAATCATATGTCACTAAACTGTCAACATCGTCAGTGGACATTGCAACCATTTTCACATACAAACTCTGAGAATCAGGTGCAGTCATTGTGCAGAGTTGAGCAGTCACACATGTAGAGATCGTCCTAATGAGAGACGTTCTCATATGCGGAGAAACTCCTCTTGATTTCAGAGTTGGGGCACAGAGTCTGAGGGAGGAAGGACATGACACACTAGAGATCACACTCCATTTACTATACTTTGTACTATGGAGCTCTCAGGCAAAATCTGAATAACCTCCAGGCTGTTTGACTCTGACATTAGTGTTTGCACATGCAGCTCACTAATCTAATTTAGATATGTTCAGAATTCCTCTGCTCTTCCTATGTATAGTGTTTTATGTGAAGCATCCAGAATGTAGTCAGACACAGGAGATGTATTACAGCATTTATCAACGGATGAGGTAAGCAGGTGATAGAATGGAGAAACCAGGAACTGGACAGGAGAGTGATTCTTCTGGAAACTGGGTGGGGGCAGGAGGAAATAAGCAGGTGAGCATGCTATTGTGCAGGTGGGGAACTGCAGGTTGTATGGAGAGGTGAACAGCACACGAGGTGGTGGCATCCTGGGTGTCTTTGAAAGTTGAGTGAAATGGAGACAAATAAACTCACTGGAGACAGGGTTAATCTTGGGGTGGATATCAGAGTTCAGGTATGAGGTTATCAGGGTCCGGTCAGGGAGTCAGGTAGAATCAGAGGTAACAAAATAGGGCCAGAATCGGGTCCGAAGCCAAATCAGCAATCCACAATCTTAGTCCAGCAAGCAGAAAACAGGTCAGACAAACAGCTCAGGCAGACTTAATGCAAATCAGAAGATAGGTCAGGTTCAGGATGGCTGGAGAGTAACAACAGGGTGTGCAGTAGCTAAAATCTGGTGCTGGCTGGTTGAAAGAGCAGGGTTTTTATGGTGTGTGGCTTGATTACTGATGTGCTGCAGCTGGGGGTGATAGAGTGATTGAAGGTGTGTGTGTGCCAGGGGAGCAAAGCAGGCTGCCAGAGCTGAAAAGGTGAGTGGAGCAGGTGAGAGTAATCAGGCTGATAGGTTGAGCAGAGTGGACCAAGGAGAGAGTGAGAACAGGAAATACCAAATAAGGCAGAAAGGCTCAATGAGAGAGAGAATAAAAACTAGGGCAGAAATAAAACATAGACATGACAGCTATGTTGCTTTACAAAGGCACAGTCATATCTCATCTAACAGCTAATGGTAGCTAAAAGGGCAAGGAGCAAAGATGTAGCTATAGTCATGAGCTTGTTTTGGTTCTCAGAACTTGTTTTTTAAGGGCCATAACTAACTAACTAACTAACTACTAACTATTTCTAATATTCTTGATTTATTGAAAAATTTTCACTAGCATATTCCTACATTTGATGGCACTGTGTTTGATTTTGCTACAAAATATATAAAATATGTGCTCCTAAATATAATTATATAGACTGTTACCCATTTAAAAAATTGTTATTTTTGCTGTGTAGAATCCTGATTCTACACAGCCACAGATTCTACAATTTTCCACCTATATTTTCTCAAACAATCTTATCAGATCTTGAAATGTATGAGCGCATGTGTTTGTATTCAGGCCATAAATGGGTTAAACTGTTTAGGAAACACGTATTATCTACAGGCTCACTGACTTGTAGCAGCTGCAAATGCCTGAAGTGATTTCTGTGTGTACAAAATGGCTCTTGTGCAGGTGACAAAACAGCCTCATTATACCAGGGCTGTATAATGGACAATACAACAGGGTGTTGTGGCCACTGCAACAATAGCAGTGAAATTAAAGAAGAGGCTGGTGAAGGCCATGTGGAAATGGTTACAGAGCGTTGTGGTGGGGTAGTGCAGGGGGGGCGGTGGAGAGGATGTTTGCTGGGCTATATACTGCGCTCAAGCTGCAGTAGAAGCTACAGGTGAGATTGGTCCATATCTATCACCCTCTTTTCTTTTCAACTGCCTCTTTTTCTCTCAGCACTAAGATCCATGTCTCCAGTTTCTCTTGGCCCGATTTCTATCCCTCGCCCCACCTAAGTCTGTGAAAGTTGTTTGCAACTGCAGCTCAACAGAAAACCTTGTGCTCTTGTGAACAGGATATTGTGTTTGTGTGTGTATGTGTGTTTGTATTTCTGAACACGAAATGGGTGAGAAAATAATTTTTATCACCTTTACATTACTAAACCAGATAAATGAGTTGACATAGGTCAAAAATCATGGTGCAGAGTAAGGCGGTGGAAGGGTTAAGGACACAGAAAAAGAGAAAAACGCAATCAAAAGCAGAGGAAATGAAAAGCAGCTTGATGGTCAAGGGCGATAAGGGGTGCACTTGTCAAAAAGGCAATCAACTCAATTTTAAGAAATAAAGCGAAAAGAAAAAGATGTGAGGAGCGCAAGAAAGATAGCAACACACGTGTCACATCAGGATAGCGCTGCGATCAAAGTCTTATGACGGAGAATAAAAGCTTTATGAATTTGTGTGTGTAATCCTGTGTACGTGTGCGAGTGCATGCATGTCCGGTTTTGCATATTTAACTCATTATCAGTTCTGACTGCACTCATTTCCAGTGCACTGAGTGAGATATCAGAGCTGTGATCTGCCTGGGGGAGGTGAGCGCCGTAAAAATTGCTGGAGTTGCATCACATGAGATGTATGCTATGGCTGGGTTCAGAGCTGCAGTCTCTAATGCTTTTCAGCTCTGCTCAAGACAACCTGATCACTTAAATCAACAAACACGAGCCCCAACACACTCTTGCTTCTTTTACAAACTCACTGTTATTCCCCTCTCATGGCCTCCCTTGTTCATCTTTCATCGCACGTTCCCCTTTCTGTCTGTTTTGTTATGTTGCTCTTTTTTTTTGTACATTTCCCTTTTTGTCTTGTTCTTTCATTCTGTTTTTTCTCATTCTTGTTTCTCCTCAGTGTTTGGTCTTTGGCCAAAGGGGCCTCTGCTCTGAGACGTTTGCTCTGCGGGTCACTGGAAGGTCAGCTGAGAGGCAACATTAACAGCGGAGACATTTGGCCTCCAACATAAACCCATAGAAATGATTATCTCCATTCCCAGTATCCCTGCTCATGGCCATCACATGACATTATGATTTGCTCAAAGTATAAGACACAACACGTGGCATTTTTGTGATACTGTAGTCAAAGAGAAAGATAACTGTGTGTAAATGATGAGTAGTAAAAGCCTGTAGACAGCTTCACTGACACATGATGTGATAATGCATCAAAATGGCTTAGAAACAGTTAAAGCAAGAAGCAATGAGAGACATTCAACTAATTGCAGGTATGCAGTGTCACAATGTTGTCTGTAAAATCTCATCACACGCATGAAATACAAGTCAGTGATTATCAGAGTCTAGCAACGTTAGCTGTATGTGTGCACAGTAATGGAGGCACTCCTCTTGTCTCTTCTCTTACAACATGTTAAAAGCCTTGCAGCAACATTTTGTATCAGATGTAGCATTAGTCTGTGGATGTTGCATGTGCTGTTACCTGAATAAACAGCACTGCCAGAGCCCTGTCTGAAGGAGATGAGAAGCATGGATTGCTTTTTCTAGAGCTGCAGATGAAAGCAATGACCTGATCTTGGTTAAAGCTTCAATATGCAACTTAAGTTAGTGTTAGCATGAGACTTCAAACTGATTTGCTCCACACAGCGCTCTCTCTCTCTTTCTCTCTCTCTCTCTCTCTCTCTCCCTCCCTCTTTCTCTCTCTCTCTCTCTCTATCTGCTACAGTCTGCTATGTTCCTCCATGCTCTGGCCAGTGTTTGAGGTAGTCATCGTTATGAAACTACAATAAATAATTAATAAATGAGAATGATTCAATTTTCCACTTACGGAAAAATAATCAATACTATCTGATTGGTAAGGGCAAACCTCGATCAAAAACTTTTATAAGTGAATGTCTATTGTTGTGTGAGTTAGATTTTGACAGCAGCACTTTACATTAGGATCAATAGATATTTCTATTAAAGATATTTGATAAATGTTAATTATTGCATTTGGGCAAAACAAGGTTACACAAAGAACAAACAGAGAAAATTAGTCTTTTTCTGTCAGGCTTGATGATTTGGTTATCCCTTTTTCTTCAGTGGCACTATTGCATTTGACATTTCTTGGATTTTAGAAACCTGAAAAAGCAGTGACATTCCCATCATCCCCAGCTGTTGTGCTAAATGCTTAGCTTATTAACAAATGTTAGCTAACACATACATATAATTGCACATTAGCACTGTCTATGCCGTGTTAGAATTTATCTCAAATAACAACAGTACTTTAAAGTATGTACAATTTTACAGAGCCACTAGTGTAACTGTGGTCTGTCTTTGTCTTGTTTACATGTCACATTACCCTTTATCCACATTTCACAATTAACTGCATTTCACAAAGCTCTGAAAAATAACCACTTATTTTTAAGTGCATTTCCAATTTGTACATAAAACCTTAGTGACAGAAAAAAGAACTTGTAGCAACGAAGAGACTTTTAATACTTGAGAAACGCATAAATGTCATATTTCAATAATGTCTTTCTGTTTATACGAGGTTTGACCACTACTCTTTTTATTGCACCTCATTGCGACACCTTTTCATCAAGGCGGCCGGAAAATTGGCGCCACCAGCTGCTTATCACAATGTGACCGTTTCCTAATATTCCCAGTTCTGAGTTCAAACTCAGAACTGTTCAATTTCTTCTTATTATTTTCCTGGAAATTCTGATACAGTTTGTGCTCGAGTGTGACAACTTGGAACAGTTACAAGCACTTTTGACTTCAGTCATGGTTGAATAACACATTGTACAAGCTAATTCATTTCAAGTTTTCCCTTTAGACATATAGGCCACCGTAGGTGCACCATACCTGGATATTTTGTCCCTCATTTCCTTATTCCTGCCCTGCCGGCCTAGATACCCCGCCTCTCAGATTTCCTGAGGGCTGAGCCCTGGGCTTTTTGTCAACTGTTATAAGATAGTGGGGCCCAGACGCCCAGTCCCAGGGGCCCTAACACACAGGACATTAGCCTAGTCCCTACAGTGTAGCTCTGTGGGGCAGATGTATTTCCTCCTTCCTCCCTCTCTCCTGGACCCTCCTTCCTTCTTTCATTGGTGCAATAGGCAGAAGAAAAGAGGTGATTGTTTGGAGACAAGAGGGATGAATTTGTCTGCCTCAGAAAGGAGAAGAAAAGCAGTTTGAAAAGGACTTGTCAGTCGGTGTGGATCAGGTGGTTGGAGGGTGTCCCACTTTTCAGAGAGAATGCACCATGTATCAGCATATTCTACCTTTTCTGGAGAGCCTGGTCGACAGTCACAGTGTGTGTGACAGGTAACAGGAAATATTGTTCCACAATAAATACTAGTGCAAGTAATCTAGTTAAAATAATTTAAATTTCTTTCACAAAATCTATGCCAAAATTAAATTATTTATATTAAATAACTTCTCCCAGTTATGCTAAGAATTATATTTATTTATCTCAAAATATATAAACATATATTTGTTACTGTAATTCATCACATTCAATCCTCTAAAATTAGCTTGAGTATAGCTTTATATAACTTTATACAACACTTTATTATTATGAATAAAGAGAAAATGATGTGAACATGCCTTTACATTTATCATCGTTCCCCTTGTCCGCAGCTGAACAATCACGGAGGCTCCACACACGTTTGAAAAAGAGATTATTCTGAACACAGATTTCGATATGTTTAGCTAACGATTTATTGGGTAACCCTGTATATCTCACAGCTGTCCCCTGTGTGACAGGAAACACTAAATGAATGTCAAATTTGTTACACACCAGCACCCACCCATAAACTCTGACATAACTCTAACGGTGGTTTTTAAATAATGGTTGGCACAACAGCCTGCACTGAAACTGATTTATTACATTTTCATACTCTAAACTGGGCTGACCCAGAATGAGTCCTTTTGTTACACAACTATCAGCGAGTAATAATTAATCAAAACACAGAGAGGTAAATTTTCCATGCAAATTACTTCAATGAATTACTGTACAACAGTCTGAAGGGATATTTGCAATATGAACAACTTTCAGCACATATAGTGGGGTTTTTTCTGAAACCTTCAGGGATCTGTTTTTCTTCTCTGAGACCAACCAAACAATCTGTAACAGTACTAAAACATTTGTGTATAATCATAAGATCACTGTGTCTTGTCTTTCTTAGATACTATTTGACATAGATGACCTTAATTTGGGGATTTTTAGGATGATAACTCCCACTTGTTTCACTGTAAGTTACGCCCCCTTTTACCACTATAAAGGCCCTGAAGTGGACAAAACTCTGCTTCTTTCATCCCCTTTATCGCCATCTCTCCGTTAACTCTGTCTTGTTAAGTTCATTCAGGCCTTGTTTTTGATTCCCTTAATTAAATTTGGTGGAAAAATAAATGGTCCAAGTAGGGGGCGCTTGAGCAAAGGTAGGCGCTATGAAGCTCACTTGGTGGCTGATTTAGGATTCTCAGTCCTCAAGCCCTTCCTCCACAGAGGTTAAGGTTCAGCTCGCAAAGCGACTCTCACCACTTTGTTACTTTTTATATACTCTTTATGCTCTTGCTCCGTCATATTTTCAGGGAGGACATGGCATTTTAAAAGGGTCGGTGAGTAACTGTGAGAGAGGGTCTGGAAGAATGACAGAGTAAGTGCTTCCAAGGTGAGAGTTCAGAGAAGTCTCGAGTGGGGACTGCAGGCTGAACTTGGGTTGACCCTCAGCTGTGTGTCATCTCAAGGCTTGCTACAGTAGCCCCAGGGCAGAGACGTCCTTTAGCTTTCCTCCTCTCACAGAGAAACACTTCAACTCCAGTCTGAGTCAGACACTATACTTTGTATGTGTATGTTTACATTACTGCTGATGATTTTCCAAATGAGCCTATTCTAGAAGAAGCCATTTACAAAATGATGATCTTGTCCCATTTTCCAAATTATCCCACACAAGCTCCCCTATTAGTATATATGTTTTTGCTATGAAGTGGATGTGATAAAGTATTGATGATTTATCTTAGGTCTTCTCAATCTCAAGATGTTAATGTAAATTAATTTCTTTTACTTGGGACTGAAATCAATAACAGCTGGAAAAGAATGAAAACATAATAAAAGTCTGTGACAGTTCAGTACTGATGTACATTTATAACAACATAGCTAAAAGCCCTAGTGCTGGTTAAAGAAAGGTCTTATATCACTGTTGGATTTGCCTCATGTAACAGACAGACAATGAGAAGGTCAATTTCATAAGAGTATTATCCCATGAACAGATGCTCCTGGTTAAGTAACTGTGGGAACATATGGCTCAACCTGCTCACTTTCTGTCAACAGAACTAATCTCTGCTGCCTGGTAAGGTAACTTGTTTATTAGAACAGGGTGCATCATGTTAACAAGGGTGAGAAGGGATCCTTGAATTCAATGATACTACTGTCCTCGAAGGAAACCTCATACAAACAGAAGATACACACACATATATATATATATATATATAGTACAAGAACAACCTCTGGTTGGATAATAAACATGATTTTTGATTAACATTTTGAAATATTTTCAAATAATGCAGTGTTTTACCTTGTTTTTATTTATTGTTGTTATCGTTGATAATTTGTTTCTGTGAACACAACACTTATATATATTATCATTACCTGAGTGTTTATACATCCAGCAGACATGTTGCAACATTATCGTTCATTTGAGCTGTGTTCCTGATCACCTGATGAGTATTGTTTTTTTTTGTTTGTTTGTTTTTTGCTTGCTTTTTCCTTCAACTTCTTAGAAACAATCTGGTATTTTAAGTACTAAGTTGTCCAATATGTTCTCCAGTCATCTGCTGTTTGGTGCTGAGATGGTAGCACAAAGTTGACTTTTAGAGTGTTTTATTTATTTATTTATGATGATGATTTATAATGAGATGCTCTAAGGGAGCTCAGAGTTGTGGCCCAGAAAACCAAACAATGAACTGAGATATATCAAGACACTTGTGGAGTCGAGGATGGGTTCATCATTGTTAGTGGCTCCTTTCAGTAATGTAAATATATATTAAAAGTGCATGGAATCCTACAAGAACGGAAATAATTTTTCTGAGTCATCACTGCTAGGTTTAAATATATTTTTTATTAACAAGTTTGCAATGGCCAGCAGATTTTCTGCTATTTTTGACAGGTACCAAAGAGCAATCGTTTGCTCTTGGGCTGGTACTCGGAAGTGTTAGATGAATATAAGACAGAGGCAGGTGTAGTAGGAGACGTTCTGGTGACATTAGCACTGGATCAAGAACTCATGAAGATATAATGGTTGAGACACAAAAAACTGTTCATCTGTCACTGCAGAGAAAAACAGAAAACAGATACAGAGCATCTGATGCATATATGATTTACAAAAGATTAATATAATAGTACAAAGAATCAAATAATTGTTAATATGTAGCTTTGATTTGTGTCACTGTGAAATTATGATAGTACCTTCATGGAGGGTTTTTGTCTCTGTAATACATGTTCTCGCTTGTGTTTGTCAGATTCAGCATGTCGCAGTATAGCAGCACAGTCATCACTGTGAGTTTCTGCAACTGTTTATTTAGCAGACATACATATTTGATATTGAATAGACGGAGCAAATTGGTTATTAAAGTTCACCTCTTTATTATAGTATAAATGTTGACCAACTCTGAGAAAGCGCCTCAGCTAAAAATATATTCATAACTGTCATAACAGTATCCATATTATGATTCAAGTGATATAGTCAAAGAAAAAAAAGGCAGTGAAAATAAATTATCTGAATAACAATAATAATTATAATAACAATAATTATAATAAACAGCATCAAATTAGGATTCATAAACCTTTTTTGCTTGTTTCTTTTGTGATTTTTTAAAATTGTCCATGAGCAAAGAAATCCAGCATATTTTCATTTAATGTTGTGAGGAGGATTGCTCTGTCTGGGCACGCATTTACATTATTCACAGTTATGTAAACCTGCACAAACCCGACCATACAGCAGACAGTCAGGCTGTCAGTGAGGACCACCGGAGCCAAACTATGAGGTGTGATGACATTTTTGTGTTTACATGTGTGTGCCCGGCGAACAGGAAGCAGAATCCTCCTCTATCAGAATAGGTACCTAAAAATAAGGAGTATAAAGGAAAAAAGGTCCTTTCCCCTTCACACAGTTTTCCTCCAACATACCATTGCCATAATCATTCAAGAGACAATCAAGGCAGAGACATGCAAACCGCATGTCCGTAACATTGTACACATTGTCCTTAATGAGGTCCGCCTTCATGAAACCATCTCAGGTTCCTGATTAGCTTTGTGCTAAACCCTTCCCTCAGCATCTCAGCCCATGGCCGTCACCATGTTAGAGTGGTGCGGGTGGCCAAATGATGGGTGTATTGGGGTGGGTGTGGGGAGCATGTGTCCAGCGTGGCTAAAAGGTGGCAAGTGGCCCATAGACATGTGTCCAGCCAGTGAGGCAGCACTGAATGGAGAGCTCTTGTCGTGCAGGCTTTTGGAAAACTCCTCATAGCTGTCATTGCTCCGCTTGCTCTTTTTGGATTTGTTGGACATTTTCCTGTTGCGGGTCTGTATTCCCTCTTTTTTCATGGTCAGAGGCCGGTTCACCTGTGTAGAGAGGCAGATGTGAGAAGTTAAGTGCCTATCTTCTTAGTAAAGCTTGATGTCTCAAAGGTTAAGACCAGAGACATTGTGTATTTTTATTAGTGTCTCTAGTCCCATAATAAATCATCAGAAACATATTAGTCTGTCTCATATGTTCCTATTTTTCCACGTGCTCAGCCTCAGGCCCACTGGTTCCTACTAAATAGGTCATGAATATAATTATTTAAGTGAACAATAATGCAACAGGAGCAGATATCGCACTCACTTAGGACTATTTTCTGCTGCACACTGATACATAATTGGTGCTCTGGTGAGGGTGTAGAGCATCAGGAAGTTGTATGTGAATTTGACTAAAAAAATGTCGTTCAACAGTGCGACTCACAGATGTGTTTTTAATAGTTTCTGGACAACAAAGGGGCACTGTGGCACAGAGCTCTAAGTTACATCAGGCTCTGATTACACAGACAACACTTTGTAGTAGATTCAATTCATTGTTGGTTTTGGTCTTTTAGCAGGTGTTGTTGACATAAAGAAAATCATCAGCCTTGTCCTATGAACATACACTTCCCCACTGTCCTAATAGTATATTTTGATGCCTCTTGAGTTAGTGCTACTCATATGGAGCCTGGCCTTGTGGCAGTCCTACTCAGCAACAGTCCCACCATTGTGACTCTCAAGGGGATTACGCCTACCATGGAAACAATAAAGCACAAAGAAAGAAAACACCAACGAGTCCAACACTGTCTGCAAGTAAAACAACCCCCCACTCTCTCCCCTCTCTCTTTTCTGCCTCTTGTCCTTCAACAATCAGTGTAACCTGCCTGCCTCCTTCCCGTCTACTTGACTCTCTCAGCTTTGTACAGACCCAGTTTTGGCGATCAGCGGTCAAAGACTTACGTTATGCAGCTTGTAGTAGAGGCCGCAGGCGTTGCAGACTGGGTCTCCATTTGCATTGCGTCGCCAGAGTGTGGTGGTGGTTGTCTGACAGTTAGCACAACAGGTGCCTGCTCGTCTGGCAGCAGACTGTGAAAAATATGGACTGAGCTTTAACCAGAGGTCAACAACACAAGCAGACATAGGAAAAGGCAGTTTGAGAAGAAATTTAAATGCCTGTATTTTAATTCCAGTAAAGCTGAACTATAAGTAACACAGGTAAAACTGACATTATTGCCACTACTGATGATTATTTTCACCATTAGTTAATGTATTTTAATTGCTTATTATTATAAATAGTTTTTTTCTAAATGTTTTTTTCAAATTTGATCAATTAAATCAAATCAGCCAATCAGCTAATGAACACACCTCTTTTTTATTTTTTACATGTACAAGACGTTTTATCTGACCAGTTCAGACTGATGTCCAGGCAGTTTATTGTCAGTCCTGATGAGCTTTCACATGAATGCTTAATTCATACAGGAAATCGATACAGTAATACAATAATTGTATTAATTTAATAAACATAAATAAATTGTTTTGATATGGTACTTAATAGTTTTCTCAAGGCCTTTCTGTAAACACCGTGTAGTTAAGAAAACTGACATTAACTGTGTTCATTCATCATCTTCCCTCTCTGCCCCAGTCCTGTTTTTCTCTGTACTTTCTCTGTCGTGGACGCAAAGTTTGACCACTACAAACTGAAGTCTGAGACTGTAGTTAGGAGGCCGCAGGAGGAAGCAGGCACTGGCCCCGCTGCTTTATCTGGACCGGTCAGATATCCGGATAGGAAACAACTGGAAGGCGCAGTGGAGCGAACCCAGGCCGAGCCATACGGAAACCAGGCCTGATATATGGCTCTAAATGCATTTATAGCCGCTGAAGTAAATGGTCGTATATTTTGTATGAAGCAGACAGCTGCAGGCTAATGTCGAGTAGATTTAGGTCTGTTTGACGTCGCAGTGTACGCTCACAGCAGCGCGCACCAGATGAATAAAAAGTTTTGTTTTACTCTGAATTATAATCACAATGATCGCAAAATAACGTTTCCTGTCGATCCTGTCGATAATAAACCCACTTTGCTTACAGATAGAGCTGGATGTGAAGTTGCGCACCGTTGTCGTGCGTGTGCGCAGTAACGCAACGTTTTGTCTCAGCTACTGAGATGTTGCTTTCATTAGAACCAATCCAGTTGTAAGATTTGAGCCTATTCAATCGTTTTTACGCCGCTCTGTCGCCGTCTAGTTTATAAATATGTAGTAATTAGACTTCTAGTGATTCCAGTTGCTCTGAAAATAGACACTGTCTTCACAGCCGCTTCCTGCTGCACAACACAACTACAAACACACCTGCTGCAGTGGGTTGATTCATGTATTCAGACTGCATCTAGTAACTATATCAGCTGTTATTTTAGCACCTCAAGTGAAAATGTCCAAAATGATCTTGCAGTTAAATATTAAATAGTTTAAGATTTAAGCTTTTAAAAATGTGACCCCCTCTAATGTGACTACATTATTTAAAAGTGCTCATTTAAATGAGTGTGTAGCTCATTTTGTCTAACTGCAAATGTTTGTTGACGTTTACTGCTTTCAACTTTGTGACAATGCATGCACACAATTCAATGACATTTTAATGGTTTATTTAGGAGTAAGAAGATTTTCTGAATCTAAAATTAGAACACTACATTTGATTTAAAATATTCATAATCACCAGATTTGGAGACACATGATTTTCACCAGATGGTGAAGATGTGTTGTCCATATGTCAAAATAAAAATGAGCTACACAAACTTCACTCATCGCGGTCCGCAGCAGCAGCATTATGAGTCAGAAAGTGTCAGCGACACACTGTGTTGTTCTGAGGGATGGGGTGTTCGCCCCACTATCAGTGACGGTATCAGAAGTAGAAGTAATAATGATAACAGAAACAACACAGATAGTCCCACTCTGCTTGCAGCCTGAGCTGAAGGAGCAAGAGGTGAGCGAGAAACACAATTCCTGGAAACTGTTTGGGAAAATATAACTTTCCTGGCATTGTAACTCCCCTCCCTCCATCTTACACTCTTTATTTATCACCACCTCACAGCACAC
>OMLM01008082.1:31373-42681 GCA_900302695.1 Helostoma temminkii
TAATATGTTGTTTTCATGCTCTTGTGCTATTAAATATCTTACTCCACATTCACAGTCACAGCAGGATCACCTGTCAACATGAAACTCTGTGAGGCCTCTTTGGAGGACTCCTAATGGTAAAATTAGACACTTTGTCCACAAGGCTCCATGATGCAATGATCAGGCAGACAGTGACACCTAGGGGAGAGGAGCTGCTCTCTTCAATCTCATACACTAATGTAAGCGACGCAGACGTCTCTTCACTTGATTTATTCTTTCAACTAAAACCTCAAAATGACAGCAGCGTCAGCAGTGTGGTGTTCTCCACCACAATGACCAAAATACGAAATGTCAAAATACCTTTCTGAGGAATGGAAAACTTTAGGAACTGTTATGTTTACTTTGACTGCTTCATGTTTCCAGTACTGGGACTGATCTATGATGGGAAAAACATAGCAGCAGCTTCTCTACCTTTGAGGGCCTAAGGAAAATAAAAAAGACAACTTGGAACATTAAAGTGAGATCTACATCAGTGCATCCACATAACAGAATAATATGTGGTCCTCAGCGAAAGTACTGTAATGGCAAGGCTAATTAATTTGTGTTTTGCTTTCATCATCTGCTACAAATTTAAAATGTCTGCTATTATTGTTTTGTCTTGATGACCCATTCTCTGTATGTTACTCAGTACATCAGTGGTTTCTTTCTGTTTCAAGACACTCTTAAGTTGTATTGACTGTGCCCAGTGTTTGTTTATTGATTGATTATCCCTTTTTTCTCAGATTCTAAATGGTTTTCTGTCTGCCAGGCGCCTTTCTTTGTGGAGTTAGCTTGTTCTTGCCATGTCAGTGTGGGTTCTTTCAGAATACTTCGGCTTCCTCCTAAGTCCAGGTTAGGTTAACTGGTGACTCTAAACTGTCCATAGATCTGAATGGTTGCCTGTGTCTATAAGGCAGCTGTGATCAGCTGGTAACCTGTCCAGGGTGTCCTCCACTCTTTGCCTGATATCAGCTGGGACTGGCTCCAGGACTCCCCCGACCCTCACAGGGAAAGCGGCTAGGATGATGGATTGATGGATTTTACTCATGGCAGTGGTGGAAACCTCACAGATTTCCACTACAGATGATATCTTTTACCCTGAAACTGTACTCCATCATGTACAGTGTAAAGTGTAATCACAAAGCAAAGCAATGGACTAATTTAATACAGTCCTGTTTAAATTCACACATCTCACTTAAGCTGACTACTCGATCTCTTATGTCACTATTGTCTTGAGAGGGATCATTACTGAGTCATCCAGGGTCAGAGGTTCACTGCTTCACTTCCTGCCTGGAGAGCAGCGGGAAGTGAAAGTTTACAACACCTTGTCACTAACACCCTGTCAATCAGATGTCCAGGGAGTTATAGAATTCAAAACACTTTTTAATGTCAACACGCGGGGATCATCAGTTTCAGATAGCATCCCTTTATTGTGTCTTTATGTGAATCAGGTTCATCTTGAAGTGACAGCGTGAATGTGTGTATAATAAGGACTGTGAATGCAGTGACTGGTCAGGAAGTATTCAGATGAATTTGAATGTTGCATTTTGATTTAGTGAGATACAGATGGATAAAAGGTTAGATAAACAAGTATTTATAGAGTTTATGTAAAACACTAAGAATAATTTTCATACTTAATTGCAGAATGACAATTTTATGGTTTTATCATTACAACATATTTTGGGAAAAAACTAATTCCATTAATTGTGGTACTACATTGATTTATTTGGAAACTTTATGGCACAAATGTATTCTTTGGGCTTTGAGGAACATGAACTGCCAAAGTGTCTATAGTGGTAAAAACATTTGAATATTAGAACTGTGTATATATACTGTTATATCCTATATATGTGTGTGATTTGTATGTGACAAAGCTAATCTGCCTGGTTCAACTTACAACTGCCACAACATTGTATTGTGACAAAAAATATGATACACCTTGAAATAAAATGGTGCATCATAATACTAAACATTAAGGATGTATCCTCCTACCACAAATATCTGTGCTAAATGTTGTGCCAGCTTGTGAAGGTGATGTTGAGATATTTCATTGGATAAGTGAAAACCTTAATGTGCAATTTACAAGACTAATGCCAAGGGACCCCCCTGGGGTCAGATGTGGCAATGCAGCAAATAGCTGCTTAAGTATTTGGAAAAAAAAAAAAGAGGAGGACAAATAAGTGGACCAACAAAGTCCAGAGAATTGAAATCACGGGTGTGCTGGAGCCTATGTTCTCTTGAATAGCTGTAGTTAAATGTCATGAGAATCCATTTAGTAGATGTTGTGATTTTTCAGCCTGGACCAGCCTAAAAGCATGTGCATGCATGCTTTACTCCATGTTATGGTGTGTATCTCTAGGCTTATTCTCTGTCTGGTTCTCAGTGATTGTGATGGAATAAATCCCCTGACTTTGCTCTTTCTCTTGTGAAGAAATGTGCGCTGCTTTCCTTGAGCTGATTCTGCAGAGCCAACTCATCCTGCTGCTCACACACACACAGCAAATGAACTGATCCTTCTTCCCGTTTCCTTTTTTCTGTGTCTCACTTTCTGTTAGTCTGTATTAAAAGGTGTCTTCATATCATTCAGTGTGTATGTGTGTGTGTGTGTGCATGTACCACACAACTCTCTGCAGGTGCAAGACAGAGAGAAGAGAAACACAGCTATTAGGCTGCTTTACCACATCCTTCATACTGCACTTAGTATGCTTCTTCCTTAGTACATGCCCACACACATTTATTGTCTCCATGTTTCATAATTGTATCTAGTGTGTGTTTGTTGGGGTGTTAATTAATTGTCAGACATTCACAGGTATTCATGCGGATTATGATGAGCTGCTTCTGACTTCCTGGTGGTTTCCTTTCATGTATGTTTGTGTCAGTAGGTATCATCAGATTAGATAATCCTTTGATTTGGGAAATGGCATCTGCCTCATCAGCATTCTCAGTCTCATCACCCATTTTCTTCCTATTACCCTCAGAGAGACAGTGAGGTGGATTATAATCCACACCAGAAACTCTGGTGCAAGCATGAATTACAGAGGGAAAGCGATGGGAAGCAGTATCACTAGTTCTGTCGAAGACATGAAGGTTTTAATTTGTTTTTATTAACACAAACATACTTTTGTGTCTAACATATGATTTGACATGTACACATGAAGCATACAACTGCAAAGACACACAAAATGACCACAAAGAAACACAATACTACCACTAGTGACACAGCTGCATCATTATTACTTGCTGTTCTCTGTTTCAGTTTGACAATCTTGCTACTATGTTAGAAAAGCGAGACTCCAACAATCACGATACCTTTATCTGTTATCAGTCATCAGCCCGTAACAGATGAGGTTCTGTGTGCAGGGATCCACTGTCACACAGTCTATGCATAGACTGTAAATATGAAGTAACGATGACGATCAGCCTTCAGCTGTGTCCTTCACACCAAAAGAAGGTTGACCACTTGGGGGCATTAGATACACAACACTACCTTCTCATTTTAGCTCTGTTTTTGATCTCCACCAGTTCCTGAGAGCCATACAGTAACTGGTGCTGCTAAATGTCCCATTATGATCACAAACTAGTAGTAACTTTGTCTTTGTTTGATTCATAAAGCATTGCAGAGCTGGAGGGAACTGCAGATTTGTGTAATAATCACTGAAGGTTCAGGACTATTTGTAACTTTGTATACAAACCTTGTGACCTGTTAATATTGATTATAGAAGCTTTGAGCAATATTTGAGTTCATAAATCAAGAAAAGCTCTCATATTGTGCCATCATCCACCAGCAGATGAAAGTTTGTCATCACTCTGCTCTTGACTAAATTATAATTACATCATAAATGAAGAACTTAGGATACTTAATATAAATTAGATAAATGTTATATGTTTTACATTTGCTGTATATTCTTATGTATAAAAGTGTCTTTGGATAGAATTGACTTTACACAGAACTTTGCACTTTGCACACAGTAATACCTAAAAAGGTGAAGTGATGATCCACCAGGAAGTGCTGGAAGCACACGGCACGAGACTCCGGTGAGATGTCTTGCAGAATGGATTAAATTCCTTACTTTAAAACTTTTCAGTATTTATGTTTTGATGCATGAAAGAAATGTTGTGAGACAAAGTTAAAATCAGCACACTGAAACTCTTTTGTTACCTGCATCTGATTTGCTGCCATACACATACCTGCCTGTGGACTTACCAGCCACTGCCATAACATGATAATATTATTTTACTGAATTTGTTTTAGTGTAACACCAATGCAGAGACCATTCAAATAATGCAGCTTTGTTTCTGCAATGTCACATAGACACAACCAATATTTGCAGCCAAATAAAGACATTGAATGTGTCACACAAACAACAGAAAGATGCTTTAAATGTCTTGTTTTAATCATGTGAATATTTTATTTCAAATGTTATTCAGTGTTACAAAATTACACACACAGAACAGCTTCAAGTGCTTCCTCTCCCTCCCTCTAAAACCTTCCTACCTCAACTTTCTTGTGCAGATTAAGAAATGACAAAAGATGGAGTGAGGCCTGCCACATGGTGCTTTCTGTGTCCTCCCTCCCTCCTCTCCCCTCCTCACCCCAGCACCTCACCACATCAGGATACACTTGTTCTGGTGAATTCCGGTTTCAAACGGAACGCTGCCTTTCTCTGGTTTTCTGTAGGACCAGTATTATAAAAGCAGGCACATGTCTCTCAGTGGCCCTGTGGTCAGGGAGGGGGAGCCTCTAACGGCCTGTTATACTCACACACCTTTCAAACCTCACCCGCTCCTGCTTCCTCCCCTGACATCACCCTTGACATCCCCCATGCACACCCTTGTCACCCTGAGAGCAGGTTAAAGAGTGAAAAGTTCCTTCCACTGTAAGCCACCAACTTCTTTATGTGCCCCTGCCCTTTTCACACTCTCACATCAACTAACACATTTTTTCTGCTGACACAATGCTGTTGACTCAGAGGTGTATTTTCTAAATATCCCACATTAAATGATTCTGTATTAAAAGCACAGTCTGTATTTTTCTTTATGTATTTTCTATATTTCTATACATTTCTTTCACAGTAAACCAATTGTCCTTTGACCTCCAAACTCAATTACAATGTCCCTAGTGTTGGAAAACATACACTGCGCTCTGATTTTATTTCTTTGTTGTCTGTTGTTTTTATATTTTGAAAGTCAAAGCTCACTTGTACAGCATTTTGTAATGTTATTTAAAGGAAAGTATACTGAAAAATGAAAACCATTGATAGAAATTTTAGAATATTTTACTAAAACCCATATCTTTAATGTGACATCATCAATATTCTACCGCGGCAGTTTTCATGTGATTCACACAGTTATTCTTGATTTTTCTTTATGTCTTAATATAGAGTACAATAACAGTTGTTACATAATTTCTATACACAGTGTCCATGCCTCTTTTGTTTGGGACTGAGGTGGATTTTTCTCATGTGAGTCAGAGTGAAAATCATTTTCCAGATTTCCTCTTTGCTAAGCAACATTGCCATCTGCTGTTAACCACATAAACTGCCTTTTGGTCACAGTGTCATTTACTGTGCTGTAAGGACTCAATTTCAGCTGCTAGGTTTTGTATAGCTGGACAAACCCTTGCTCTGTATGAAACACTCTGCATAAAAAAAAATAGTTCACATGTTTTTGAATATGTACTTATTTAACATAGATCCCATTTGTAACATAGCTACATTAGAAGGACATTTCAAGCTTAATTTTCACTAATGTGATATTGTAAAGTGTATAGTGTAGCCTTAATCTGTGTTTTCACAAGATATTGCTCCCAAGAGTGATATTGATAAGATGAACAGGAAAGCTGATTATTATTGAAGCTGAAAGGGTGGTTGGGTTGAATTCATAATATCATAATAAATTGACATTTAATAAAATAAAATAAAAACAAAAGTAGTTACATGGATCATTTTGGAGGTCTTGTTTTTGCTTTTTTAAAAATATTTCTATGGGTATTGTGACTATTCAAATCAAACTTTGCTTCACATGTCACTCCCAGATAAGACATCCATGATGTTCGATAAGTAGAGGTAGATGGTGTACTCTATAAGGGACAACATAATAGTACGTGTTCGATCTGATTATGGTTTTGTGGCACACAGAAATGCCGCAGGTCACAAGGGAACTTCCTTCAGAGGAGCATGGTGGTTCTTAGAGAGATGTGCTGGCTAACCGCTGCCCAGGCTGGGCTTCCGGCCCTGGGGCAGCAGAGCCTGACGGTACCCCTCACACCCTGCAGCACAGCCCCTATCACCCCACTCCAGACACTGTGCCAGGATACTGTGGTGACACAACCCTGGGCCTCTGTTCCTCCCTTGTCAACAAGACTGATGGATGAAAAGAGGAGGAGAGAAGAGGAGGACTGATTGATATTTAAAGTAACTACAGCTTACAGTGTGCAAAAAAGATTAAAATATGTTAGAATGATATTTTTCTTTCATTCATGTATATGAAAGGAAAACAGGACAGTGAGGTTGAAGAGAAAGTTGCTATATGAAATTACAACTGATAAGTTTCCATATAAATAGTGACATGTAAAGGAAAGTAAATTATTCTTCAGGTATGTGGCTGCATTTTAGACGTTTATAATCCATCACTTTTGTGATGTATCCTGCAAAGACAAAAACCTGAAACCAACTGGACATATGCCTAAATTGTCTAAATTAGCACACCACACATTTTACCAGCTGTCTACAACTGAAATAAGCTTTTCTCAATCTCTCCAATATGAACAGGATCCACCAGGGGGCAGAACATGGAGTCTTTTACCCTTCAACCAACTTCTTCCTAGTTGTACAACAAAACACAGAAGAGCAAAATCAAAGAGAAAGCCGATGTTCATAGTGTCTTATGTGGGTGATTAATCTTGATTACTTATGGTTAACTGCCATGTGTGTAGCCATATGTGCAAGACAGAGAAAATGGAAAAAGGATCTTGTGGTTGCATAACAATAATTAAGGCGGCACGATCAAACCATCTTCAATGGAAGCCATTTTATTTCTAATGTGCACTTGTTTTAAAGAAGTCAAGCACATCATGGACCTCCCTATCTCCTGAGAGACGCACTGAGCCTCTTCTTTGTGTGTGTGTGTGTGTGTGTGTGTGTGTGTGTGTGTGTGTGTGTGCCTAAATACAGGTACTGTATGTCCCATTGTGTGTATAAGTGGTGTATGTGGTCAGGAGTGAGTCCACAGTGTTTCTGTGTGTATAGATCCCCCCCAGCCGCTTCACTGGTTAATTTTTAGACATGGAAAGGCTGACAGCTCATCGTGAACACTGCTAAAATAGGTGCAGTCATTTACACATGCACAGACACACATATTTTATGCTCTCACTCACCAATCATCCTACACACTACCTCAACACACATACACAGATGAGTACCATGCATTACCGTGCTAAAGTTCCAGAAAAGCCTTTGTGAAGCACAGCCAGAGAGGAAGGTGTCTGCCTGACGCCTGCTCAAAAAAACAGGTGAGGCTGAGTGTGTGTTTCTTTTGTGTGTGTGCTGGACTTCGTGGGAAGAGGGTGGTTTTGGAGTATGACAACAGGATAACCCTCCTATTGGTCAGCAACAGTGTGTCAGACTTGCTCCTGGGAAAGTATGAGCAATATGAGGTGAGAAAAATGATTTCTCCAAAACTGGGTTTCTCTCTGTTTACTGTCAAGCCACCATCTTTGGATTTGGCTCTATATCAGTGCAGTTGGAGGCAGAACACAGGAGCTTGTGGGTGGACAGGATTTGTTTTTTTAAATCCCTATCAGCTCTCTGTTGCATGAATGACATGGTGATGAAGTCTGAACTTGAGATGATGTGTATCACCCAACTGTTATAGCCTCTGCAGAGACTTTATGACCTTTTGACTTTTGCAAGTTAGACATTTTCTCTCATGACATCACCTGACCTAAAATACATGTGAGCTGTTGCAGACACTTTGGGTTTTAATGGATCACGGTGCTTAGGCAGGTAGTTGCACAGGGTTAATCTCGCAGGGTTAATCCATGCATTCTTGTAGGATCGCTTATATGAACAGTTTGGTTTAAGTTACATTTTCAAGTTGTGTTTGCATGCGTGTCCTTACAGTGTGTGTAAACATTAATTGTATGAGTACACATGCCTTGGCAGACATTCTAGTAATTAAATTACCACAGTAAGTTATTTTAATGTTCAATATATATATTTCCTTGTTTCAGTGTTATGCAGTTCACGGTGTAAAAGTGAACGTTTAAACATTATTTTTGTATTTTTTATTAAATCTATTAGCTGCCATCTTCATGTAACTGGTAAGTGACAGGATCTACGTAGAGTGATGTCCATACAGTTACTTAAACATCTAGCATCTGTTTCTCATTTGTGACTTGCATGATTATTACAGTGGGTTACAGTGCAGCAAAGTTTCCATTGACAATTGCCATCATTGTTTAAGGTGTCCCAACAAAGTTCCTGGGTCTTGTCTTCATCTCCACGCTCTTGAAGGAATAGCGCTCTCCAGTCCGTCCATCTGTCAGGATGTACCACGTCCCCCAGTAGATACCGTCAGTCACTCCACTGTAGCGCCCACGGTAATACCGTCCATTCAGGTTAGCTGCCAGGCAGGCATCAAACCACCACCCTGCACCATAGTACTGACCACAGCTTCCAGCTGCATAACGGTCATGATCTCGATCAGCCGTGCTGAAGGATCTGCCATCATGGTTGTAACGCTTGCTGTAGCTCAAGGCATTACCTGCGTCACCAGAGTACTCCCGTGCTGTCAGACGATATCTGAAAGAAAAGAAAAAGCAACATATAAAACACTGGAGATGGCTGTACATAACATTCATGTCTGATGATGATGACGACATGATGCATGTGTGGATAGATTTGTTGGTACCCTCCCATTAAAGACAGAAAAGCTCACAATGGTCAGTGAAATAACGTGAAACTACAAAAGTTATAATGAAATAAAAAATTACTGAAGATTAACTAATGAAAATCATATATTGCTTTAGTATTAAAAAACAAACTAATGAAACTGGCCAGGACAAAATGATGGTACCCTTATCTTTGCATTTTATTGCACAACCTTTTGAGGCAGTCACTGGAAGTTTCTGTAACTCTCAGTGAGACTTCTGCACCTGATCCTCTCCTCTGAGCAAACTCTCATGTTTGAAGGGTGCCTACTTCAGACTGCATGTTTCAGCTCTCTCCACAGATGTTCACTAGAATTCAGATCAGGGCTCATAGAAGGCCACTTCAGAACAGTCCAGTATTTTTTTCTTAACCTGTTGGAGGACCCATGACCTACTGAGATCAAGCTTTCTGAGACTGGGCCGCACATTTCACTACAGAATGCCTTGATAGTCTTGAGATTTAATTGTACCCTGCACAGATTCAAAACACACTGTGCCTGATGCAGCCGCGGAACATAATTGAGCTTCCTTCATGTTTCACAGTAGGTACAGTGTTCTTTTCTTTGTATGCATTATTTTTGCATCTGTGAACATAGATCTGATGTGACTTACCAAAAAGTTCCAGTTTTGTCTCATCTGTCTAAAGGACATTCTCCCAGAAGCTTTGTGGCTTGTCAACATGCATTGTGGCATTTTTTATGATTTGCTTCTAACAGTGGAGTCCTCCCTAGTCGGCTTCTATTATGTCCACTGTGTCTCAAACAGTGATGGATGGTGTGATCTGACGCTGATGTACCTTGACCTTGGAGTTCACCTCTAATCTTATTGGAAGTTGTTCTGGTTACCATTTGCATTATCCTTCTCTTTCGTCATCAATTTTCCTGTTGCAGCCATGTCCAGGGAGGTCGGCTACAGCCCCATGGACCTTAAACATCTGCAGCTGTAGTCACAGGAACATCCAGCTGCTTGGAGATGGTCTTATAGCCTTTACCCCTAACATGTTTGTCTATAATTTTCTTTCTTATCTTCTGAGACAACTCTCTTCTTAGCTTTCTGTGGTCCGTATTCAGTGTGGTACACACCATTATACCAGAGAGCACAGTGACAACTTTTTTACCCTCTAAATAGGCAAACTGACTGATTACAACTTTGAAGACACCTGTGATGCTAATTACAGGACACAGTTCAATTTTCATCATTTATATCCAGGCCAGTTTCATTAGGGGTGGAATGTTGCTCAGTTAGTAGAGCAGTTGTCTGTCAGCCCCAGGGTTAGTGGTTTGATTCCCAGTTCCTCCTGACTGCATGCTGAGGTATCCTTGGACAAGACACCAAAACCCCATAGTACAAACAACAAATTCCCCAAGGGGATCAATAAAGTATGTGTTATTATTATTTTAATTTATTAATTTAAAATGCTTCTGTTGAACCACAATTAAAAGCAATGTGTAATTTTCAGTAAATTTGTATTTATTATTACTTTTGCCAGTTTCACTTTATTTCAGTGAGCATTGTGAGTTTTTATTTCTTTAATAGAGGGGTATCAATAAATTTGTCCATGTCTGTTTATGTGTGAGGATGAGGACCCAAGTGGACACACGCAAATATATTGATATTCACAATTTCATAACAAAATCAAATTAGTGTGTCTATGTGATGTCTGAAGTAGTTTTTGTTCATGCAATTTCTTAAATAAAAGACAGTAAGTGATTAAAAAAAAATTTTGTTCAGTTCAGTATCTTATCACCACAGTATGTGAATGCAGCAAATGAGACTGACACTAGGGAGGTTGTGTTCATTTGTGTTTCATTTTATATTAAAACTTAACAAATAATAGCCAAGACATTTCTTTATTAACTGCCTGTTTGTTTAATCATGAAAGTACCAGAAACTTAAAGTTTCAGGGACTTAAAGTTAATTCTAAACCTCTAGCAGCAGCAGAAAATGTGTGTTTACCTCTGTGCCTCTGAGGCTACTTTGAAGTTGTTGTAGGTAGCGTAGCGTCTCTGCTGGTGCCAGTCCTCCAGCTCAATTCTGAGTTGGTGTTGGCCAGTGGAGGTGAGAGCGTACAGAGCTGCGTTCCCCAGCCAGTGCTCTCCCATTGGACTGCCAAAGCCTTCTCTGTATTCTTTCCATGTCCTGTTGAAGTCCAGTGTACCATCTTGTCGATTCTGGATCACAGTCCACCCACCACCTGCCGTCTCCATGTCACATTTAGCCTGAACCAAAACACCAGACTTTGATATTATAAAGCCTAGAGTTTGCAGATCCACAGGATCCACACAGCTCTAAAAGAAGAAGCATAATGTGGGGTGGTCTGTCTATTTTATGTATGTGGTTTATCTGAAATACCTCCAGTGG